>PVJH01013399.1:0-60646 GCA_004026705.1 Nesogale talazaci | reverse complement strand
ATCACTTTACTTTTACAAATATAACATTCCACAGTTTAATCACATCAAGCAGATTTGTACAAATGCTCCTACCATCAGTTTCAAAACATTTTCTTGCTTCTCAAATGTCTTGATATCAGCTCCCTTTTACCCCCACCCCATTTACTACCACCACCCCCCCCCCAGGAATCCAATTTTGATATATGATAGTGTTTATTTTGCCAGGTCTTACGAGGAGATCCAGTGTCATCTAGTCACATCCATCCGTTGTTACAGTCATTGATGCTATCAGCGCTCTATTTCCCCCTCCCCCACTCCCTTCTTGTACCCCCAGGGAACCATTACTCCCATTACCGTTTCTGAAGGGTTCTCTGTCTTGGCTTTCATTACTGAACAATCTTATGTACACAAATGAACATGCACAAATCTAACAAGATCGATGAGGTAAAACAAATAAAAATCATAATTGTGAGGGGAGGAAAGAGAAAGATCTTGGGGAGAGTGATGTGGCTCATCAGGGCTCTACCACACCCTGGATTTTTCATCCCTGCATGTGGCCCTTCTGAGGGGGACTGGCCAATTATCGTCCAGGTGGGTTTGGGGTCTCTCCTACATCCATGCCCCTTCACAGTGGCTTGGTTGCTTGTTTTTGAATTTCTGATACCTCTTTCCATTGACACCTTGTGATCACACAGGATGCTGTGCTTCTTTCATGTGGGCTTTGTTGCTTCCCTGCTAGATGGCCACTTGTTTATCTTTAATCCTTCAAGACGTCAGATGCTATTTCTTATAATAGCCGGGCACCATCAGCTTTTTTCACAACATTTGCTTATGTACCCTCTTTGTCTTCAGTGATCGTGTTGGAAATACAATGGCGCATTATTAGAACAAATCATTCTGGAACTGAGGTAAGATTTAAGTAGAGGCCCAAAGTCCATCTGCTTCCTTGTTGCATTTGCATACATATACATACCTAAACAAATACACACATATATTCTTTCCTCTTACCCAACGGTTTATCCATCGTTCACCTTTTAGGAATTCCTCCCAGATACAATTTGATTGATCAAACTCATCATCATTCATTTCTAGTGGCTTATTTTTCAGGAGAGATTTGCCACCCCTTCCACGGTGCATCTGGGTGGACTCATGTCTCTGAGCTCCTGACCGTGAAGCCGTTCTCAGCTGGGAAGCCTCCCCTGAGGAGTCTTCCCAGGAGGGGCCATGCACTCCCCTTCGTTGTTCTGTGGTTACTATTGGGATACGGTCTGATCACTCTGAATCAGAGGAGGAGTCCCTGAAACTCCCTGTGCCTGGCACACTTAGCATACTTCTGTCACCTTCAAAGACCTGCAGTGTCCCAAGTCTTCACCAACAAAGCTGTCTTGCTTGTGACTGTCCCTAGGACCAGACGAGAGGCCATGAAGAGGACACAGGTAGGCAGCTGGGTAATGCTGGTGGATTGACAAGTCTGTTCTCTGAACAGCCTTAGTCATAAGACCTCTTATCCTGCACCGTCTACTTTCCCTGGCAGACTAGGGGGCATTGGATCTGCACAACCACGGGAGGCTGCTGTCGGAGGCACCTAGAGGTGAAGAGCCTTGCCTGAGGTCGTAGCCAGAGAGAAGCTGAAGTGGCATTCCCCAATCCCTGTTCTGACGCAACTCGCTCTGGCTTCTTGGGTGACTCGATGGCTCTTCTGTCAACCTGCTGAGTCCTAAGTCGGTTCCCTAGCATCTTTCTTCCTGCATGGTCCCTGGCAGTCAAACTCGCTCATGCAGGAGGTCAAGGAGGAGATAGTTCCCGCCAGCTCTTGTTATTCTCCTCTCCTCTCCTCCTCCCTCTGCCTGGGTCCCTGTTCCCACCCCCACGCCCCACCAGTCTTCTGATGCGCTCGGGGATTCGGGCCAGCCTAGCTTGGCAGAAATTACAAGGACACCCTCCTTGTGGCAAGTCGCCTGCCATAACCTCCTCCCAGTCCTTTTCCTCCCCAAAGTGCTGAGCTGGTGCAATGTGAGACCGGAGGGGGCTTGTCAGACAGAGGTTTCCGGAAAGCATCCAGTGGTCACTCTGGGCTGGCTGGACTAGGCCGAACCCTGCCCCACTGCTTTGAATAGCCAGCGCCCCACCCTGGGCTTACTCCCTCAGCATCAGAGTAGGCTAATTGGTGGGTGGAAGGTGGAGGAGGCTGGAGGCTGGTTTGCAGCACTTTGAGCAGCTGCCTGATACCAGATGTTGAGAAGATGGAGGTCCTGGCTTCATCAGCCTAGAAAAAGCCCAACTACAGTCAGTCTACCCAGCGACCTCACAATGCCAAGTTACTCACCCACACCCTGCTGAGTCGCCAGCCCTGGACCTTCCAGCTGCCTGTCAACTGACCCATCTGATACCCAGCCCACCTAAGAACTAGAATACACACTCCCAATGTGCTACCCACTGGGCTTTTCCTAGTCTCCTAGAGGCTGGTACACATACTCCCTACCTGGCCTGCCACAGGCCCTACCCAGGCCATTGTCGCCCACACATCCAGTAACTGGCATCCCGCCACCCGCCACTGTAGAGTCAACTTCAACCCATATGACCCCATGTGTTGTAAAGAAGAACTGGGCTCCATAGGGGTTACGAGGCTGTGACCTTTTAGAAGAAGATCACAGGTGCTTCTTCGAAGGCACTCCTCAGTAGGTTCAAACCACCCAGGAACTCCTACCTATTATCAAGTCCATTAGTTTCCAACACCTAAGCTGCCAGCCCTTCCAGCACTCACTGCCCCATCACAAGTTACTTCCTTGCAGCCTACCCATCCAGAACACCAAGCCATCACTAGCCAACATGCCCAATACCCGGCCTGCCCAGAGCCCTGTTCTTACCAAGCCACTCGTTTCTGATCCGACTCTATCTCTACTCTAGGAATGGAGACCTGCCGAGACTGTTGCAAGAATCGTGGGAGCTGGACTGAGGTTTCTACTCAGGTCACAGACAAGCGGGGCAGGCAGGGCTAGGGTGCAAGAGAACGACAGCTAACTTCCCTTCCTAGTTCAAGTTCAGCTTTCTGAGAAACCATACGATGTCTCGGCCCCCACCACACACGAGTGATTTGGGAGGCCAGAAGTTTGGGGTCAGCTCCAGAATCAACTCACTGTGTGACCTTGGAAACTTTACCTGGGGTCTCTAGGTTTCTTAAGAAAACAAACAAACAAACAAACAAACAAAACCAAGAGACTTGAACAAGGTGATATCTGACCTCCCAGGCTCTGTGCCACAGCAAGGGCACGGTGGATAAGTCCTTGCTGAGGCATAAGGAGATTCAGTGTGAGCTTCGCAAGGCTCCTCCTGCTTGTGGACCCTGTAACTGTTCATTGTATGTATCAACTTGGCTTATTTCCTAGTGATTTTGACAAACTCCAAACTGGTTGTGGTTCCACGATGCGCTCTAATACAATGTGATGTAATTATCTTCCATAATGTAATCTAATACAATGGGACACAATTATCTTTCATAATGCAATCTACTGTCATGCAATCCTTTAAGGGGGCATTCCTGAGGGTGTCATTTGCCATTACAAGTAAATCTTCCTAGAGGAGCCCCTTCTCTACACTCTACCCATTGTCTAATGTACATCTCTTGAGACGCAGACCTGTAGAAGTCTTCCATCTGCTGCCTGACCTATAAAACTTGGGCTCCCTTTCTACACACACACACACACACACACACACACACGAAGATAAGTCAACAAGCTTGCGACTCAGTTTCCAGTTCATACTTGAGCATATGGTTTTCTTCCAAAATACATTGTGTTTAAATGTGGGTCTGTGAGCAGTCGCCAGCTGCAGACAACCTCTCCCCGTGATCCCCTTCGTCTCTTCGACATATTGCCATCAAGTCGACGGCGGCTCATCGTGCCCCTCTGGAGCAGGGTAGACTCACTCCTGTGGGTTCCTGAGACTGTCACTCTTTCCAGGAGCAGAAGGTCTTGGTTATGAACTGCTGGTGACAGGGTTATCACAGTGTAACCACGATATCACCAGGGCCTCTTAGTCTCTTTAAGGTGCTTAAAAAAGCAAGAACCAATAAAAATAGTCACTTTCTGTGTGTGTGTGTGTGTGTGTGTGTGTGTGTGTGTGTGTGTGTTGGGGGGAGGGGGGTGGCAGGGATTCTCCTGAACCAGTTCAGTTCAAGGCAAGGGTCACCTCAGAGGGTGATGATGATTGTTTTTTGAGAATTAATAACTTCACATTTGGGGATTTTTTTCAATAAAGGTGTCTATGATTTTGTAGCAATGCTGTTGGACTTGCTCTTTCTTATCTTCAAATTCCATTTTCTCATGAACTTTTTGAAGGCCCTTCTCTGTACACTCACACACACACCTCTCACTGGTTCTGTTTCTCTAGCGATAGCATCCCAGTTCTAGGAGCAGAGCTCCTTCAGCTGTCATTTAAGCCCTTCCTGATTCCTGTTTCTCTTATCATCTTCTGACTGAGTAGAAAGACAGGCTGGCAGAGGGTTCCCCAAGGAACCCCAAGTCAGCAACATAACTCTGGCCAGATTACCTAACCCAGCGGGGATAAGCAGAGTTGATTTCACACTTTAGTACTCACTGTTTACTGTTGCCTGCATGGAACACTGTTCTAAGAAGGATCCTCTGCTTAGTAAGAAAGGATCAAGATCAACTAGTGATGTCTGCTACAGGTACCAGCATAGGCAAAAGGGACAAGGATGCCAGGAATGTGGGACCTTATGTCTTACTGCTATTCCGCAGCCTAGCTAGGCCTCCTGTGAGCCAGCCTCTCTCAGCGGCATATTGGGAGATTACAAGGGAATGGTGAGTCTACTCCTGGGTTGGGGGTTAACTGGGAGCTCGCTCCTCTGAGTCACACATAGTATGACTGGGGCAGAAGTGGTTAGTCACCTCCAAGAGGTAGCTCTCAGGAAACACGGCTGCTGTGGAGTGGGACCTCTGACAGGCCCTTTTTTCCTTTCACATATTTATATTGAAAATGACCAAAAAGGTAAATTTAGTTGTATTTAAATATATTTACAAGGATCACATTTCTTTTTTTTTTAATCATTTTATTGGGGTCTCATACGACTCTTATCACAATCCACACATCCATTCATTGTGCCAAGCACTTTTATACATTTGTTTCCCTCATCGTTCTCAAAACACTTGCTTTCTACTTGAGTTCCTGGTATGCACTCCTCATTTTCCCCTCCCTCCCCACTCCTCCCTCCCTCATGAACCCGTGATAATTTATAAATTATTGTTTTTGTCATCTCTTGCACCCTCTGATGTCTCCTTTCACTCAATTCTCCATTGTCCGTCCCCCAGGGAGGAGGTTATATGTAGGTCCTTGCAATCTGTTCTCCATTTCTCCCCACCACCACCCCTTCTCTCCACACTCCCAATATTGCCCTTCTCACCACTGGTCCTGAGGGGTTCTTCTGTCTTGGATTCCCCGTGTTTACAGTTCCTATCTGTGCCAGTGTACCTTCTCCGGTGCAGCTGGATTTATAAAGTAGAATTGGGACCATGATAGTGGGGTGAGCAGGGGGAGGAAACATTTAAGAACTAGAAGAACATTGTTTCATTGTTGCCACACTGCACCCCGACTACCTTGTTCCCTCTCTGAGCCTTGAATGTCCAGTAGTCTACAGATGGGCTTTGGGTCCCCACTCTGCACTCCCCCTTCATTCACAATGATATGATTTTTTTGTTCCTTGATGCCAGAAAGCTGATCCCCTCAACACCTCGTGATCACATAGGCTGCTGTGCTTCTTCCATGTGGGCTTTGTTGCTTCTCAGCTCGATGGCCGCTTGTTTATCATCAAGTCTTTAAGACCCCAGACTCTATATTCTTTCATAGCTGGGCACCTTCAGCTTTCTTCACCACATTTACTTATGCACCTGCTTTGTCTGCAATGATCATGTTGGGACAGGCTGGTGAGCTTCTTTGTGGGCTTTGTTGTTTTTCAGCTAGATGGCCACTTATTTATCTTCAAGCCCTTGAGACACCAGATACTATATCATTTGATAACTGGGCACCATCAGCTTTCTTCACCACATTTTTTGTGTACCCACTTTGTCTTCAGCGATGCGTTGGGAAAGTGAGTATCTCAAACTGCTGAATTATTAGAAAAAAGTGTTCTTGTATCAAGGGAGTGCTTGAATAAGGGCCCACTGTCCAGGTGCTTCTTTAATATTAACCCTATAAATATATATACATAGATCTAGTTCCATTGTATATACACATATTTACATATGTATATGCCTGTGTTTAGATCTCTATAAATGCCCTTTGCCTCCTAGTTCTTTCCTGTATTTCTTTTTACTTTCCTCTTGTCCCGCTATCATGTTCACCCTGCATTTTGGTTTCCAAAATTCCTCTCAGCTACACGGTCCTTGAACCAGCCCTGCCAATCTTCCTACACCATCCCCATGATCAATTTTCAGTCACTTGTTGTTCCCTTGTCCCTGGGTTTGTTAACACCCACTCCTTTTTCCCGCCCCCCTCCCCCATGTCCCCCTAGAACCGTCATCCTGCTGTTCTCTTTTCCAGCTTGCTTATCCTGCCTATCCCTTCCAGATAGACATGCAGCGATGACAACATGCCCCGCACAAGACAATAAGCAACAGAGCACTCGCCACAACAACAACAACAACAACATCAACAGCGATGACAAACCCTGTACATAGTTCAAGGTCTGTTTGTCACCCTTTATGAGTGTTTTCCAGTCGAGTTTGGTGGGGCACCTCGCCCAGGCCCCACAGTCTATTTTGGGTGTTCCCTGGAGACGTCATTGCTCTGCTCCCCTTCCTGCTCTGTTGCACACCCCAGTGTCTGACTTCGGCCTGGTGAGCTCAGGGCGGGCGGGCTCGCTGCTGAGCGAAGAGCGCATTTCTTCACCAAATGCAGGCTCCCTGAGGGCGTCCACTGCTCCCCCTGAAGGAGTGGCCGGCCTTGCTAGACCGGGGTGTGTTCCTCACCATCCATTCTCTCCTCCCTCCGTTCCTTTCTTCGCCCACCCCATCAACTCACGCACCCATTAACCCGTTCACCCCTTCATCCAGCAAGCTCCCACGAAGGCCTGCTCACAGCCCTGTGCACGGTGTCCGCGGGGAGTCCCCGCCGATCCTTCTCGGCCAGGCCAGGTGGCTCTGAAGCTACTGGTGGCTTGAAATAAATAGGACGGAAGGAACTACCCCTCCCTCCCCCCCCCCACCCCACCCCCGGTGGGGCTGAGGACTCGCAGTGCTGTCTCCGGAAAGTCACTGCCCTTCCACAGCCTCGGCTTCCTCCTCTGCGCATGGCTTGGGGACAGTGGCTCAAGGAAGCGGAAGCACAGCGCTTTCTGGATGCGGTACTGTGAGCCCTGCTTCCTGCCCAGATCAGAGGGAGGGCCCTCGGAAGTGGAGCTCAGTCTGCCAGGGAGGCATCCAGGCTGCCAGGTGCCCATCCAGGAGCTGCAGGAGGGCTCAGGGAGGCGTGCCCCTCGGAGTGACTTATGCACAGCTGTGGTGTGAGTGTGTGCCTGAGCCTCATCCGCTTATGTGCCTGTGTGTGTGTGTTTGTGTGTGTGTGTGTGTGTGCGCGCGCACGCATCCAGGAGAATATTCTCAGGTGTCATGGGTTGGAGGAGGAGGGGGGTGAACTTCCACCTGAAGTCCTGCTCTCCACATTCCTTCTGCGCTCCACTCCCCACCCCCCACACACTTCCTGCTGCCCTCCACAGCCCGCCTCCATTTAGGAGACTCCTGGAGGGGAAACCAAGCACTTGAACTCGATACTGCCGACATTGAAACCAAGTTCTACTATTACCAGTCAACGGCCTTGGGCCAGTTGGTTTTGCCATCTGGAATGAACTGAGGGATGAAGGAGTGAAGAGACTGGCTCAATGACGGGTGACATAGCCAGGACTCGCTGGGCTGGCAATCCAGTCCCTCGGAGACGGCAGACACAGCCTGCCCTTGTGGACCGACTGGTCTCTCTGCAGAGAAATCGGATCACTACGTGGACGTGCGTCTGTGTGGAAGGTGTCACAGCCTGCCAGACCCCCACTGGCATTGCTTGATGCCTGGGAGTCACTTCTGGGGACCGCAGGACGCAGTGCATGTCAGCTCCCCTTGCCCCCCTTGCCCTCCTGTCCCACTAAACAACAGGGCCTTCCACTTGGCCCAATGAGAAGGGGAGAGGGCAGAGGAAAGGCCAGTTCCCCCAAATATTGACTTTGACCCTGAACTCAGCAGCTGGTCAGAGCTGGTGGCCTCTTTCTGGGATTGTTTATGCCATTTTCCTTGTAAACACAAAGGATGGAAAACAAACCGTAAAATGTTTAAAAATAAATGAATGAAAGCACAGGGGGTCATTTGTGGGTGGCATGAACAGGGCTGGGGGCAAATGGACCAGCCAGGGGTGGTGCCTACGGATCAAACCCAAGAGTGGGGATCTGACAGCCCTCTCCAGCTGTCCCTTTCTGGACACATCCCCCAGTGCCCACCTTCCCAGAGAGACCTGAAGCCCAGGGCACTGCCGCTGACCAGGGTCATGACAGGGGCAGGGAGCCCGACCAGGCATCCCTCCCACTCAACCCCACCTTTCTTGGGTAAGTCTCCACCCCTCGCTGGGGATCTAAGACTGGTCTTGGTGGGAACATGCTGTGAGTCTCTCACAACCCAGAGAGTAGACAGGAAATCACTCCAAGAGAAGCAAAGCTGGGGACCCCACCAGGAGATGCTCAGAAACACAAAGTGGGGGGAATGGAGATAGTTCCACCCTGGGCTGAAGGGAATGATTCTCAGAACAATCCCCAAACTTGCTATTTTCTCGGTCTTTCCGCCATCTCTCAGTCTGGATGAACCCTGAGTGTTTGTTGACGATGTGAGTGACTAAGAGAGTTTCCCCATGCTGGCCTAGGGCAGGTGGTGCATTCTGGGACTCCACGCCCCTGCTTGCCTCCCACCCTCACCACCACACATATCAGAGTGACCGGCTGCTTCCCAAGCTTCCTGGAGACAGAAAGCTGGCCCTGGGGAGGTCACACTGTGGGCTCTGGTCTCTCTCTGACCAGGGTTGATCCCATCTTGCAAACCTGGGGCTCCCAGCGGAAAAGCACAGGGCCCAGCAAACTTCTTCCCTAGATTCTCTCACAGCCTGGTCTCCCTGCAGCTTTGGCTTTGGGGGACAAGGAGATGGGCCGAGGTTCTGAGTCCCTGCCCTGTGGCAGAACTCTAGATACACATCTTGGGTTAGGAGGATGCGGACGTTTGACAAGATAGCAGGGGTATATAGTCCAAGCCTCAGGCGGACCATGTTCCTGAACTAGCCCCGCCCCCCTTTCTGGGATCCTGTCTCCATCTGTACGTTTCTTTACTATAGCACACGTGGTTATCGAGCACTGCCTTTATAGCAAGCACTGTACCACACCCTGTGTGAGCACAGCAGTGCACAAGACTTGCAATGAGTGATAGCCTTCCTCACACTCGCATCCAGTACAGGCATCACCAATCAACTGCTGCACTCAGACAAGACCTCAGGCTGTCTTGGAACCCAGCACTCCAGTATTTCTAATCAAGCACTGCCAGGTGGGGAATATCCCCTGCCCTGCCTTTCTCACAGGGAGCCTCAGAATAAAACAAGAGCGTAGCTGAAGGAGGGGAACATGGGCCCAAATCAAGTCCTGGTGCAGAGCTTGTTTGTAAGTCATGAAAGCCTGGGAAGTTCCTGGTCAGACAGGAGGGGCTCCCTTCCCCAAATATCTTGGAGCATTAAACCCAAGTGCCCAGGCCAGGTTATGTGCACGGACAGTGCCTGTTCCTCAGGGTCCAACACACCACCGGACCCACACTGCCTGGTTGATAAGTGTGTGCAGAATGAACGAGCCTGTCCTCTCCTCTCTGTCTCGACGATGTGCAGTCACCAACCACACAAAAAGGTCTCTTTTCTCACCCAGCCTTTCCAGACGGAGTCAGCCTGGGCTGCCAGTCTCCCAGGAGGTTGGACCGCGGTCAGACAGCTCCTTGGAAGGACACTCAAGGTTCTTGGTCACAGCACTATAGCCAAGCACCACTTCCCAGCCATGTGCCAGGCATTCTCTTTCTTTCTCGGATCCAGATGGCTGTTCCAGGTGGGCCATGCCAGGTGCCATCTTCTTCCTGCTCACCAACCAGTTCTCAGGATTCAGGCAGCCCTGGTACCACTGACGGTATTCTGCGGATGACCCCAGAATGCGACAACATTGTGTATTCATGGAGAGGATGAAGCCAGGAGGTGGGTGGGTGGAGACATTTACTCTCCAGGTCCTCTCACTCTGATTTCAATAAAAGTTAGGGGGAGCCCCCTGCCTGGGCTTGACAGGAGCCCTGCTCTTGCCCGGGGGTCTGGTCTTGCAGGCTCTGCACAGGCCTCAGACATCCTGTATCCGATGGAGTCTCCCAGAGGCTGGGAGGAAAGGCCATGCCAGCTTGTTGCTGTGGTATTGTCCGAGAGAAAGTGGAGACTGAGGCGCTCAGGCCAGGCCACACAGCCTTGCACATCATCTCATTCTTAAAAATGTTATATTGACAGAGAGCTTACATCCGGCACAATTTGATTGCTTAGTCATATTAAGAAGTATTGTGCCATCATTTTCAGAATATTTTCTTCTCAATCAATTTCAGAATATTTTCTTCTCACACTCATTGTTGTTAGCTCCGAATTTACCCCAGGCCTCCCCTGCCATTCCCCTAGGTAATTGTTCATCCAGCTTCTGTCTCCATAGATTTTCCTATCCTAGAACTCCTATAGTAATATTTAAAAACATACGAAATACAACCAGAAAGCAAATAAACAATAATAACAATTAGACAAAGCAGAGAAACACCTCAATGAAAAGAATGTAGAAAATATCGAAGCCTGGAATGATTTTGAGAGGGTTAAAAAGGGAGCTCAAATGATAAAGTATTCCATTTAAACCTAACTAAATAGGTCACACTGACCTTCCAATGCTTTCTGTCTGATAGCAAGACCATTCATATCCCTGGACTATGGTCAGAAGGGGTTCACCAGAGGCTTAATCCATGCAGAGAGACTGCAAGTGAAATTTGGGTTGCCATTGTCATCCATAGCTTTTGGCAAACCGGTGTGCACAATTTAAACTCTGATACCATTCTCTCCTTTGGATTTGGGTTGAATTATTTATTGTCCATGGATCATACAGACTGGTTTGCTTCTTCCCTGTGGACTTAAGTCAATGACTTACTTAGATGGCTGCTTGTTTGAACACAAACCTTTAAGACCCCAGATGCCATTCTTTTGATAGCCAGGCGCCATCTAGTTTCTTCACCACTCTTTGCTGTGGCACCCGTGTCTTCAGTGTCACATCCATTATTTCTGTCCTCTGCAGAGAAGCCCCAGGCTGCTTAGGGCTTGGAGTCCACAGAAAGCCACCCCAGGGGCGCCCTAGAGCACAACGACCCTGGAGTCAGACTGCCTGCACCCAAATGTTGACCTCCCTCAAGCGATGTGACCTTCCCAGACTCGCCTCACATGAACAATGAGGAACTATTCCCTATTTCACACAACTTTTAGAAAATCAGATTAAAACAATTCAAGAACATAAGAGGCTTAATAAATGATATCTGCTGTTACGGTTTCTCTTTCCCTCCAGAGACCTAAGCCAGTACCAACCAGAGCCTGAGACTCAGCCACTCAGTCAGGGTGGTAGGATCTTTGTCCTTCCGAATTTGGCCCAGAAGACCCCGTGGTGGATCCAAATGCAGCCCCTGCTCCTGGGGCTGGGCCCTGGAGCCAGGCAAGCCTGTCTCACACAGGTTTGTGGTCCATCTCTTACCATCCAGCGTCTTACCTTGGTTGAGTCTCTTATCCCCAGAGTCTTGCTGTCCTTCCCCAACTCGAAGGCTGTGGGAAGGATGGCCTTGGACCACATTAAAAAGGAAAAGGGAGGGAGCAAGCAGCAGTCCTTGAGTTGACGCTGATGCATGGTGACCCCTTCTGTGTGGGAGCAGAACTGCTCTGTGGGGTGTTCAAAGCCGGGGATTCGAGAGCAGGACACAAGTCATTTCCCCGACATGCCTCTGGGTGGGCTCAAATCACCAACTTTCTGATTTGTCATTGTGTTCCTAACTATCTGCACTACCCACAGAATCTATCCTGACCAGGGCATTGGGAAAAGCAGATGAGGCAGGCCAGCGCCAGGCGCCACCCTTCGGCTGAGGGGAGAAGGCAGCCAATCTGATGGAACCATTTGGAGAAGGTTGGTTGTTCAAAAGACAGCCTTGGTGATGCTGGGAGAAAAGCAGCAGGTGAGAGCAACTGACCACACTCCCCCCCCCACACACACACCTTACCCCCCACTCCCAGCCCCAGAGACTCTCCTAATGTGGTTGGAGTCATGGTTCTACCCTCTGGTCCGGAGGTGTTGAGGAAGAATGGACTAACTGTGGGCAGCAACAGGAGGGTGGGGCATTGAAGGATGAGTAGAAGTTTACCAGGTAAGCATAACAAGTAGGGCAAGTATCTGTGTCAGGAAAAACAGCAAGTGCAAAGACAGAGAGGTGTGAAAGAAGATGGTGTGATTGAACAATAGAGATCATCTAGAATGACATGGCAGAGATTCTCTGTGGAGATAAACCTGGCAGGTTAGCAGGTCAGAGTGTGAGGTACCCCATAGCTGGCCAGGCCCAGTAGTGAGTAGGAAGTAAGGGGGACAGTAAGACCCAAGAATGTGGTCTGATCTGCGAGTTGAGCCAGGACCCGGCATTCCAGGGTGCTGTTGCTTCAGATTTCACACTGACCTAGAAAAAGCCTAGCTCTGTGTTGAGAGGCCCAAAGGCAGCTGTGGAGAGAGTCTACCCTTCGTGGTCTTTCTCCACAGCCTCCTTTTCCAGGTTTGGTCACCCCAGAGAGGAAACCTCCTGAGCATCGAGGATGAGAAACCTCCCTGATCAGAGCCTAGAAACTCAGAGAGGTCAACCAACTCACTCAAAGGCACACAGTCAATCCCAAGTCATACGGGAGGACTTTCTGAGCTGGGAGCTTGGTCCCACTCTTTTGTGGGAGACTGGGCCAGGACCAGTGAGGAAAGGTCATATAGAAAGTCTAATGAGCAGCTTTCAAGGAAACCTGGTGGCATTGTGAGTTAGACGTTAAGTTACCAACCCCAAGTCAGCAGTTCTAAACCATCAGTCACTCCTTGGGAGAGAGAGAAGATTTTCTACTCCTGTACAGCCTCAAAAGCTCAGCGGGGCCGTTCTACTCTGTCTTACAGGGTCACTATGCACCTGCATTGGCTCCAATGGCTGTGAGTCTGGGTTTTGGTAACCAGCAGCTCTGGGTGGCAGCAGCAGAGAGAGAGGAGGGCCCCTGTTTCTGGGGCTGGCTGCAGAAAGGCCATTGTATGACTTGTCGGGGGCGGGGGGGCCGTGGAGATAGAGAATGAGCTGAGAGGAAGTTTGGAGAGACATCCCTGGCTGGAGAGAGAAATGTCCTTGTGGCACGCAAGACTGTCAACCTGAGCCCACATTCATGTAAGGTCCATGAGAAGTGGCAGTTCTCTGATGGGAGCGCTCTGAGGGAGGCGAGAATGAACATCAAGAACAAGCGCTACCCACGAAGACCCATCCTATGGAAAAATGGAGACATCACCTTCCATCAAAGCCCTGGGAGTAGCCAAACACCCAATGTATGAGGGGTTACCCCCCAAAAAAAACAGAAAAAAGCTGCACTGGGCAGAACTTTTGTACTATGCAGCATAGAGCAACTCACTCTGAGTTAGTGCACTCAGTGGTGTCGCCTGGGAAGGTTCTCTCTGGTCACAGTGAATTTTTTCATTAAAGCAGTTAGGCTCAAACCTCATTTTTTTGTGATGTCCGATTTAAGAGGACAGTGTGGGACTGCGAAATTTTGTTTCCTGCTCTGGAAAAATGCAACAGAAACTGTTGTGATGTGGAACACAGCTCATGGGGATAGCGCTGCGGGAAAAACTCAAGTGAACAAGTGTTTTTCTCATTTCAGAAAAGGTGAAATGTCGACTGATGACAAACCTTGTTTGTCAATTGCCAGAACAGATGAAAATGTTGACAAAATTCATGCACCTGTGCTTGAAGACTGACAACAAACCATTGACAAGATGGAGAAGTTAGCTGGACTATCTTGGATCTCGGTTCACTAAATAGGAATGGACGATTCAGGAATGAGAAGGGTCACTGTGAAATTTGCGCCTCAACTTCTGACTGACCGGAAAAGAGCATTAAGTGGAAACATGCTGGACTTTGAAAGAACAGCTTCACAAGGACCCAGACTTTCCCCCCAAGGACATTACTGGTGATGAAACATGGTGCTCTTCTTAGAGCCCTGAAAGGAAACATCAGTCAAGCCAGTGGAAGCATCATTGTCACCTCACCCAAAAAATGAAATCAAAGATCAAGATGATTCTCTCTCTCTCTCTCTCTCTCTCTCTCTCTTTTAATGTGAGGGGGGCGGTGATAAGTGCATTTGGAGTTCATTCCATCAGGCCAGATTTTTAATCAAGTTTTCTATTTAGAGGTTCTGAAAAGATTGTGTAAAAAGGCCTGATTTGTGACAGATTGATTTTGCCACCATGACACTGCACTTGCTCACGCAGCCATCTCAGTGCACCAGTTTTTGGCAAAAAAACAACATCCCTCCCTTTCCCCCTGCACCTTACTCACCTGACCTTGCTCTATGCGACTTCTTTTGGATTCCAGGAATGAGAAGGGACATAAAAGAACAGTGATTTGGTGGCATAAAGGGGGTGAAGGGAAAAAAATGTGGGAGGTACTGTCAGCCATCCAAACAGATGAAATTGAAAGATGTTTCCAATAGTGGAATCACAGATTTGACAAATGTCTTAAGGGTAATGGAGAGTACTTTGAAGGTGATAAGGTTGTTTTGTTAAAAAAAAAATTAAAGACATAACTTTGAAAACAAATCCACTTCTGGGTACCCTCCCCCCCTCGTACTATCAATGAACCCAAACCAAAGAGAACCAAGTTCACTGCCAAAGAGGTGACGCTGGCTCATAATGATCTCACAGGACAGAGTAGAACTGTCCCTCGTGAGTTTCTGGACTGTGGCTCTTCACAGGAGTAGAAGGCCTCCTCTTTCTCCCACGGAGGGCTGGGTGGTTTAGAACCTCTGACCTTGCTGCTGGTAGCCCAATGCAGGTCCTGGCAGCTGTGTCTTTCTCAGATGACAAGAAATCAAGAAGTAGCAATTGCTCGAGCTGGAGCAGCTGCTCAACAGGGCATCTCGGTGATTCTCTTGACTTTCCCTTGCTCATGAGCTCCCGGTCACAAAACGGCCCTGCAACTCCACTCAGCACATTTGATGTTGAGGCAGAAGGAAGGGAGAAGTGAGAGGACTTTCTACACACAGAGCCTTGACTTTTCCTTTGGCAAGGGAGCCCCTGGCCAGCAGCCTTCCCTTTATATCTCATTAGTCAGAGCTGAGTCATCTGCTGACCTCTAGACCTTTCTGGAGAAAAGCAGGAGATTATCAAGAAGCATTTAGAGTAAGCATGATTCATTCTGTAGGAACTTAGGCAGAGGCTTACTCTCCCTGATATGTGGACTTTCCTGCCCATGGAACGAATGACATCGTCTTGTGTTAGCAGGGAAGAGAGGGCAATGGACGCTGCCAGAAAAAGACAGCAGGTCCTGGGGTGACCACACAGAGGTTATCTGGGGTGATGGAGCGGAAGGTGGGGGGGGGGAGAGATAGCTCTGGGAGTTGGGCTCAAAGGGGACTTGGGGTTCTGTGATGCTTCAGTTTTAGAAGAAATTGTATCCATGTATTACCCGTGTATTTAGAAGCCAATTTAGAGAGTGCAAATGGCCTCCCTGGCAGTGGGTTTTGGGTTTGGTGGGTAGACAGTTTTGGCACCTCCAAATCTGTCCCGATTTCAACTCAGCCTAGCACTACAGCAGCAAAGGATATGCCAGGTTCAATCCCTGTCTCCTGGGGGGACAGCCACATGACCTGCGGGGGCACCTGCACCGAGAAGTACAGGAAGGCACTGCCCACCGAGTGCTCCCCAGCCTCTCTCCGTGGGCTGCTTTGACAGACAGGGTCGGCCCACTGGTGTTTCCTTGCACAGTCTCAGCATCCCCTCTGGGGCCCTCCCTTGTTCTTCAAACAAGAAACGACAGCCTCTAATGAAGCCACCTGTCAAACACTGACAGATGCAGCTGGTGGCCTGGAAGCCACTTACACGGCCCTGGGGCCCGCAGGGTGGCCGAAAGCAGGCTCCACAGCCTCAGCAGAGGAGACCATGGGTGTGCTGCGGGGCCCAGCCTGAATGTGGCACATCTGCACGCCTCTGTCTGCTGCTCACCCCACCCGTGCTTCTGCAATCGGGGCCTCTTCCCCCGCCCCCCATCATCACAGCTTAGCCTTGGACTTTCTGGCAGCCCCATTGTGTGGTCGCTCAGCTCCCACCACTCCAGGGCAGCCGCTGTGCACGACAGCAGACCACGCCGCCTGGTCCACACACCCCTGACGGTCACATGTGCCTGCGCCCATGGGGCGCCGCATCTCACCCACAGTTTCCCTCATTGTTGCTGACGCTCTGCCGGACCAAACAGGAAGAAGCTTCCCAGCATGGGGTTTCTCCCAGTGTCTTGCCCAAAGTAAGCGAAGGGACGTCTCCCAACCCTCACTAGTAAGAATGCTTCTGTCTAGTTCTTCTTGGGACCCCACGTTCCAGGTGAAGAAACGGAGGTCCACGCAGGGAACTGCCCACGTTCCCACGGTATGAAGGCTCTAAGACTAGTCACTGCCCCACATGAAGCGCCGTCTGGGGGATGCTGAAAGGGAGCATTCAAGAAGGAGAGTCGAGGAGGAGAGGGGAGGTTCTCCCCCTGCATTCTCCAAGCACCCCAAACCCCAAACCAACCCCAACCCTAACCCATGGCCCCCTGTTCCAGACAGCTGCCCTCTAAGACAGAGTAAAGCTGTCCTTTGGTTTTTCCAGTTGACAAATCTTTACAGGAGCAGATAGCTTCATCTTCCCCCTCTGGAGCAGTTGCAGGCTTTGAACCACTAGCCTTGTGCTTCATGGCCCAAAGCTCACTCAAGAGCACCCCTCAAACTCCTTTATGCTCAAAAGCCAAACTCACTGCCTTGAGTGGTGCCAACTCACAGCGACCCTGTCTCTCGGACAGGGCAGGGCTGCCTCTATCAGTTCTGAGACTGACCCTCCATGGGAACAGAAGCTCCTGGCAGCCCCTCGGAGCGGCTGGTGGCTTTGAACTGCTGACCTTGTGGCTCATAGCCCAATAATAGCCCCTGTGTCCTCAGGGCTCTGTTCTAGCAAGTAACACATAGTCCAGGCCAAACGCACCCCCCCCCCAACCACCCGTCTAAAAAGATTGAGCATCTAAGAAAGTCTTTGGCTATCTTCTTGTTCAATGTTGTTTTTTTTCCCCCCAAATTATGTGTGGGTAGATTTAAAAAACAGCTTTTTAAAAATGAAATGCAATAGAAATGATCCGAGTGCATCACCTATGGTCGATATGGTTTTGTGACATTTCTTTATGGATGCTAATATTGGTGGGGAGGCAGTGGTGGTCCAGTGGTGGAATTCTCACCGTCCGTGCAGAAGACCCAGGTTCGATTCCTGACCAATGGGCCTCCGATGCAGCCACCACTCATCTGCACAGTGGAGATTGGCTTGCTGCTCTGACTGAACAGGTGGCAGCAGAGCTTCCAGACAAGGCAGACATGGAAGAAAGACCTGGCCACCTATTTCCAAAAGTCAGCTGATGGCAGCCCTATGCCATGAGTCCGATGCGTCAGAAGCCTGTTCTGAACTGGACCGTGGGCATGGCATAGGACGGGGACAGCAGAGAGGGTCACGACGAGTCAGGGCTAACTTGCCAGCATCCAGCAGCAAGGTGGTGGTCCTCTCTATGACAGAGATGTACTGTGAATTGCAGCTTAAAAAAGGAAAAGGAAAGAAAGAAAATCCGAACACCTCTGAGCTGATTCTTATGTTTTTATGTTTTATGGATGAGAACATGGGGGCCCAGAAGAGCGTGAGACTCTCCCTGGCTGCTCCCATGAGCTGGAAGTAGACAGAGCGTGGGTCTCCGTGGCATGCCTCTGGGCTTCCCTGGGTACTGGGCCCTGATTCCAGGCACTCCTGGGGGTGGGCCAGTTACAGGAAGCTTGTCCTGTCCTTTCCCACATGCGGGCTGGTTGTTTACCCAGCCTGGCTCCTCAGCCCATTCCATTTTGCTCCTGCTAAACACTCCATCTTCTGTAAATACCCAGCGCACTCACCCCGGGACTCCCTGAGGCCCACAGCTGTCTCTCCTTACCCCTTGCACACAATCCTTGGCTTGCCCTGAAGCAACCCTGTTCCCTTTGCTGGGAGTTCAGCAGTGGCCTTCTCCAGCGGTGGAGGCTTGTGGCCTGAGGCCCTGGGTGGGTGCAGTCCGTGGAAGGTGGGAGCCAGATCCCAGGCTGCCCTGAGCAAGCTTCAGCCCAGACCGCCCTTTTCCTGTCTGGCGCAAGACACCCAAAGTCCAATCCTGGGGTGCCTCCACCACCCTCCACGCTATCGGACAAGACGCCAGGTCTCTGGGCCTGCATTTCCTTGCGAAGGGGCCATGCTAATCTTCTCTGTATCGTGCTGCCAACGCGAGCACAAGCCTCCATTTCCTTCTCTGCAAAACAGGCTAAGGTTGGAACAGAGGATTTCAGTGTTGATGTGGGAGCTCACTGTCTGAGACCGCATCGTTTCACCTGACCAGCACCCCTCCCTGCCCCCCTCTCCACTCATCCCCCTGCCCCCCATCCACTCGCACTACCTGTTAGAGATTAAATGACACTCCCCCAAAGATAGGACGAGGCCCCTGTACCTGTGAAGATGGCTTTATTTGGTCTCTGAAGATGTCATGGGTTAGGTTACCATGAGGACATGCTGGGAGAGGATGGGTTCTAATCCCAGCAGAGTGGGGCCGAGAACCCTGCATGCCCCGAGTCAAAGGCACAGAGGAAGCTGTGTCTGACCTTCACAGCTCCCAGAGGTTAGCCACGTCTCGCCCCTCCGTCCTTCTTTATCCTCTTCGATGCCAACCGTCCTTCCCCTGGCATTCTACTTTCCTCTGGGTCCCATCATGCACTGCAAACCCACTCACTGCCACCCCCTGGATTCCAACTCAGAGCGACCCTTAGGACAGGGGGTGGGGAAACAGCCCCAGAGGGTTTGCGAGACTGTAACTCTTCACAGGAGTTGAAAGCCTTCATTGCAGTGGTACCAGAACTCACAGACAAATGGGCCATTGTGGAGGTTTGCTAGGGCAGGTCGTGGGTTACCGCAGTCAGGCTTAGGAAACAAGGACAGCAGCACTGGTTCACAGCAGTCCCTCTGCTCCGCCAGTAACCGAATCTCTTTATCCTCAGCTTCTCAGTCCCAGAGTTCCTTGGCGTCTCCTCCGAGGACCAGGAAGCCAGCCCAAGACTCTGCTACCTCTCGTCGTCTCAGCCCTGCTCCTCTGCACCTCTCCTGGTTGCCTTGCTGGGTTCCCATCGTGGCCTGTGCGTTAGTCCAGGTAGACTAGAGAAACAAATTCATGAACACTCATATGCATATAAGGAAGAGGTTTATATACAAGAGGAATGGAACACTGAGAAAGCATCCCAACCCAGTCTAGTCCAAGTCCATAGGTCTGATATTACCCCATATGTCCGATACCGTCTATAAAGTCTTCTTTAGACTCATGAAGCACATGCAATGATGCCAGGACAACTACAGGCCAGTGGGTGCTGACTCTTGTGTATCCAGTGGTAGTAGAGACATCTCAGCATTGGAAGGACTCTCCCCCATGCCATCCCAAGCACCTCAGCACTGGCAGGAGTCTCCACGTGGCTTCTCCAGCCGCAGAGATCTGGTTCTATTAGGGTAAGCCCATGCGACATCTCCTCTGGCTCCTCCAGGTTCCAGGAGTCAGGATCCATCAGCATGCTGCAATGTTGTCTTGTCAGTGGAGCATCCCAAGGGATTGAGTTTTGTCTTGTCAGTAAAGCATCTCCAAGTGACTGAGTTGATAATCTCTCACTTTCACAGGGGAAATATCGTGAGATTTCCCAGATTTCTCAAAGAATGTCATGCCCACACAGAGGCCCCATTGGTAAGGTGACCAATTTAACGGTTTAACAATGTCCCACGGCATTTTAAAATTAAAATAAATATATTACAATACTATTTTTGCATTCTGTGAACATTTTTGTTGCTCCGTATAGACCAAATTTTTAATCAAGAATCCCCCTCCTCTTCCCCCCAGTCAATGGTGTCCCGCTTAAAATCTGGTCACTTTACCATTGACTATCTGCAGATGGACATGCTAGACTCCACCCCTGCACTCTTAATCAAGTTGGCACCAGAGTGCATGACTGCCACAGCTTGACTCTTGCTCCACCCCATGGTCTCCCTGCTACGGCTGCCAGAGCCTTCTTTGCCTCCATTCCTTCAGACAGAGATCTCAGTTCTGCTGGGGCTTTCTTTCTCTGGCCGGGGCATTTCTCTCTCCTCCTGCTTCTGAAATGGCTCTTCCACACAGAGGGGTGGCTTTGATGGGGTGAGGGTGTCCGTTTTTGGCCAGCACGGCTCTACAGGAAACAAAGGCTGGTGACTTGGTCCGCACCCTCTGCTAGGGGCAGCCATCATCCTATCTGACTCCGGTCCGTCACCATAGCAGAGAGCGCCCTCTAAAATGGGATTCTAGCCATAGGCACAGGTGCCCAGATTTGCCGTTTATATAGCACATAAAGGTTTACGGCTAGAAGGGTTATGTTACTAAACTACGTTACTCGTATGCGCATGCACACATACACAAGGGATGTGTGTGTGCAAAGGAATTCTCACGGCTACCAGGAACTGTGGTCATCTCCTAGAGTGAAGCCAGCAGAGCGTGGTCCTGCCAACACCCTGCATTGGACTTCCACCTCTGCATGGTAAGACACTAAATCCTGTTCTCTAAAGTCACTCACTTTGGGGTTCGCAGTTTTGCCAGCCCCAGGAAACTAGTGCCATGCCCCACTTTTATGGTTTTGAGGGACCATCTATCTCTCAACTATCGGAACCTGAGGCCTCAGGTGGGTCTGGATGCTTTCACCTCCCTTTCCCCTCCACCCCTGATCTTTCTCCTCCATATCCCAACCCCCTACTCCCCGCCCACCTCCCAGAGCAGGCAGTTGGTCCGAGCCTGGAAATCAGCATGCTTTAGGCCCCTGTCCACAGTGAATGAGCCCAGGCACCAAACCAGACCCACAAGCCTGGGTCCTTGGACCATGGAGGGCACCTTTCCTGGGGTTATTGGGCTGCTAGAAGGATGTGGGGCTGCAAGGAACCCTCTGTCCGAGGAGCGTCGATGCAGAAAAAGAGGAGATGGCTCACCGGGAAGCCAGAGAGGGAAGATGTCCTGATGGCTTGTCCAAAACAAATTCCTCCCAGACTTCCCAGACTCTTAAACGCCAATGGATTTGTCTTATGGAGCAAGCCAACTTGACTTGAGTTTCTCTATTGGCAGCTGAGACTTCTAAGTCTCTGCCTGAAATAAATGCAATTTTTAAAAAAGGTTCATTTTTGTCTTGGGGGGCTTTCTCAGGCCCCCTCCTGCTTCTGTAAGGTACCCTCGTGCTCTGTACTTCTTCACAAGGAAACCGGGTGCCCCTGATTCAGCCCGTCAATTCTGTCTCAGGGCAGATGTGGCAGGGTAAGGTTGCGGGTGCTCTGCCTGGAGCTCACGGTTCCCAGGACAGTCTTTGCAAGTCAATTGCCAGGGCTGTCCTCCAAGGTGCTCTTGGAGGAACTGGAACCCCCAGCTGTTCAACTAGCATCTGTGTGTGCCACCCAGGGACAGGGGCATCCTTAGGACTCCTCTATTCACTTACAAGAGAAGGACAGGAAGCCTCACTCACCTCTTGGGTTTGTCCTATTGTGGTGGCCTGTGTGTTACTATGGTGCAGGAAGCTATGCCACCCTTATTTCAAGTGCCAGCAAGGTCCAGTGGCACATCCAGACTAAGGCAGATTAGAAAGAAGAACTGCACCATTTATTTATAAAGAACACTGGACAGTGAAAACTTCCTGAAGAGCAGCTGTGTTAGTTTAGTAGACTAGAGAAACACATCCCTAGAAACTCCTGTGTGCTAAGAGTTTTATATAAAGAGTAATCGTACATTAAGAAAGCATGCCAACCCAAGCTCATAAGTCCAATATTAGCCCATATGCCTGATACCAATCTATAAAGTCCTCTTCAGACTCATGAAACGCATGCAATGACACCAAATACAGGATGCTCACAGGCCAGCGGGCTGAAAGTCTTTGAATCCAGTGGTGTCATAGCATCTCAGCTCTGGCAGGGGTTTTCACGTGGCTTCTCCAGCACCCAGGGTTACATCATGTCTTGTCAGCTGCTGTATCACCCAGGGTGTGAGCAGAGACAGAGAAAGTATCTCCTATCTCCAAGGAGGAAAGTCAGGATTTTCCAGAATCCTCAGGAGAAAGCCATGCCCACACAGAGTCCTCAGGGGCTATGATCTGTATGACAAAATAGACTCCACCCCTTCACTCTTAATCCTCTCAAGTCCCAAATTGGCACCAGATTATGTAACTACCACAGCAGCCCACTACTGTCTAGAACAGAATGCTAGGAGCTGAGTCCCTCAGACTTGAAGGCACACAAATAGAATCGAGGAAGAGCTGCCTCCTCAAAGCAGGGTCTGTCCTTATGATAGGGATGGAGCAAAACTTCGGGGATCTTAGTTTGCTGTGGTGGGACAACACAGTGTAAGAAGAAATAGCTGTAGACACCCATTGACAGTGATGCCCCCCCCAAAAAAAAATCAATCAAGACAAAGCAGAACTTGGAAAGTACGATGGGAAAACTGGAAGTCACCAAGCATGACATGGAACACAGGAAGAGCAACAGCCTACGCAACCGTGAGTTGAAATAAGCTGGCCCTGGTCCTTCTGGCGACCTAGGAATGAGATGTTGAAGAGTGCAATGTTGTGAGGGAGAGGACACCAACTCTAAGGCCACAAAGAAGACCGGCTAACCCCACCAGCTTTCGAAGTTGCGCACCCGCCACAGATGTCAAACAAAGAGAAAAGTGAAGATTTTAATCATGGTCAGCAATTAGAAATCGATCAAGCACTCACTGTGAATCGGTCATTCCTGGTGGTTAGAGAGGGAAGGAAGGAGACAAGGTCAGAGAGTTCAGGGTGGAGTTTGTCAAAACCAATGACCTGTGCGTGGCACATACCCTTTTCATCGACATGAACAACGACTGTCCCCATGGACCCCACAGAGCAAAATAACCAGGGGTCACATTAACTAAGTCTCTGGACAGAGATGATGGAAGAGCTCGGTAGTGTCAGGTAGGAAACGAGGTGAGGGGCTAACTGCAGAACAGACTGCCAGTCACTCAAAGGCAAGTTCAAACCAAAGCTAAAGAAAGTGAAAACAAGGGACACAAAGATGCTGTCCTTTGGGATGGTTGACACGTGAGTGCCAAGGAAAAATCATTCTCTCAAGCGAACCAGCAAGAACATCATGCTAATCAGAGAGAGACAAGGCTGGAGTTGCCAAGGATTTAATTTTTCCTGGATCCACAATCAGCGCCCATGGAAACAGTAGTCAGAAATCAAACGGTCAATGGGGAAGTCCTCTGCCAAAGACCTCAAAGCAGAAGCGGCACTTTGGGGACAGGCGCACACAACTCAAGTCACGGTGTTCCCCATGGCCACTATGCATGTGCAGGCTGTGTAGTGCAGAGGAAAGACTCCAGGCCAGGTTTGAATTGTGGCGTTGGGGGAAGCCGTGGTTCCAGAGGGTCAGAAGCAGCAGCAGCAGCAGCAGCTCTTTCTGGAAAGAAGGATAGCCAGGATGGCCCTCGGACATGTTAGCAGGAGGGGCCAGTTCTTGGGAAAAGATCTCATGCTTGGAAAAGTTGAGTGGCAGCAAAAAAGGGAGAAAGACCTTCAACACCATGGAAGGATCCAGTGGCTGTAACAGCGGGCTCACAGATTCCAACCAGGAAGAGAATGGTACTGTGTCTCGTTTCTTTGGACAGAGGGCTGCTGGGGAACCCACTCACTAGTGCTCCCAACGACATGGAGAGGAAGGGAAGGGGGCCATGGACTAGTCACACTGGCCTCTGACACCAACCTCCAGTAGAGTTTTGCCCAGTTCTCCTCCAGGAAGCCCCCAGCCACCTGCTGTCCACTTCCATTTCTTCATGTTCGACTCCTGTTCTGCCTTTCTCCTTCCTCTTCCTCATGCAAACCCACCCTTCTCCTCCTCCTTCCTCTCTGCCCCATCCCCTTCCCTCTTCAGGATCTGTCCCTTGGCTGTCTCTTCTGGTTGGCTCCATCTTGGGCTTTGACCGGCCTGCCCATGCACCCCCACCGTACTCAAGAGAGAAGACTAGGCCCCACGTCCCACACTCGCTCCCACTGTGGGGGCCGCCTGGCTGGCAGGGGCCTCCCATCCTCACTCTTCTGACACGTGGCATCAAGCAGTCATCAGTGTCCCAGTCTTCACACTGAATGTGGCCAGTGCCCCAGCCTGGAGCTTTAGAGGGCCGTGGCTAGATGGGTTACAGGCTCACAGTCTATGATCAAGGTCCGCTGGAAAGATGAAGGGGTCACACAGGAAGTTGCCCGTCAAAATACGGGGTGCCCAGAAAAATCCCAACTTCAGATCAACAATAGATGCTTTTTTTTTTTTAAAGTATAGTTCTGCCCTCCATACGAGTGCCTGGGCACAGGGCTCAGATGATTCTGTGCTGGACGACTGACCCGAAGGCTGAGGATTCAAACCCACACAGGGAAGGTGTGCAAGTGAAGCCTGGCCATCTGCTTTTGAAAGGTCTTTGCCGTGAAAGCCCTGCAAAGCAGCAGGAGTCCACTCTGAGCCCTCTGGGTCCCCACAGGCAGCTTCAGCAACAGCCAGACCCCACCGATGACAGGGGACAGGCGGACACTTACAAACATGTTGAAATTCAGATTTTGCTAAGTCTTGTTTATCTGCATCTGTTGCAACTACATCTGGCGACTTTTGTCACACAGCTAAGTTGCTGAGATCTTAGAGGACTTCCTGGTTACAATACCCTACACTAGGTACACTGGAGGCTCCAAGAAGAGAGAGACAGAGAGAGACAGAGAGACAGAGAGAGAGAGAGAGATAGAGATTGATTGCTTCTGGAAAACAGATCACTGTCTTGCTGGGGGCGGATGACTTTCCCGAACTCTGAGTCGACAGCTCCAGGCTCTCTGGGGTCTGGGTTGGCGATCTGGGCACATGGAAAGTACTGTGAACCCTGATGCTGTCCCCAGACCATTTTTTTCAGTCCCCGGTTCTTCTCAGGATTTCATGGTTGTCCGTTGGAGAGACTGAAGACAACTGGCAGGGGTCCTAAATGCCAAAGGGTCCTGGACAATGAAGCGTGCAGAGGGAAGATGTTAGCAGGTCCAATGCTTGGAGGAAGATCAGCTTCAAAATTAGTTTCTGCCTATTGAATTCTGATGTTTCGTTGATTTTAATTGTTCAATTGGGGCGGTATTCCTCTGGAGAGACCATTTGGACTCCAAGAGGTAATGAAATGACACGGAAAGGAAGAAAAAGAAAAGAACATCTAAACTGTCCATTTAAGAGAAAACTATTTTCCAGTGTAATAAAGGTAATATTCAAAATACATTGCCAAGCACATAAAAGTGATTACAAGTGTGTTTTTGCACTTGGCCCATGGGCTTAAAACACTCAGCAACAGCTTAATTGAGCAGAACACTAGGCTCATAAACCTCTTTCCTCAATCCCCCGCTCCCCATCTGCGCACCCCCCACCCACCCACCAGCAGATAATGCTGCTTTCTTGGCTGCTCGACTGCCTTACAGCGAGCGAACACTGGTAGCTGCTGACTTAATAAGCTTTTAAGATCTAGGTTCTTCTAGGTCAGGGGTCAGCAGACCTTTGGGACAGAAAAGCCAATCCTGTCCTTCATAAAACTTTTAAAATTATTCAAGTCATCAGTATATTTTACCAACAAATGAAATCACCATTATCTGAATAATATGCTTTAGACACGTGGCCCACGGGCCACATGTGGCCCGCCAAAGACATTTATCCAGCCCACCGAGTGTTTTTGCCACTGCTGCTGCCCATTTAGTAGCCGATTCATTCAGGGCCTGCAGTGAATTTGTTCATAGTTTTGGGGTTTTTTTTAAAACTATAGTCGGGCCCTCCAATGGTCTGAGTAACAGTGGACTGGCCCCCTATTTAAAGAGTTTGAGGACCTCTGCCCACGTACACATACCAGAAGAGTCGCACAGGGTCTGAGAGCTAAGTTTGCTGACCCCGGGTCTGGGTGATGGCAGGTTGGGTGAGGGAGGGGCAGACCCCAGGCCAGAAATGTTAGTGGCAGGCATGGTTGCAGAGGGGAGTCAGAGAGGAAGAACTACGGAATATGCTAGACGCTGTGTGTAGTGGATTGAATGGGTCTTTCCAAAAATCTGTGGTATTCTCAGCCCCTGTATTTGTGGGAAAGAGCCTGAGGGGCCATGCGGGTTAAGTGCTGTGCCGCCTAGAGGTAGGCATTCTGAATGCACTGGACAGACTTGTCAGGAGAAAGATAAGGCTGTTGTCTCCTGTCAAGACGGAGAGGCTCAGAAGCCGTAGGGAGCGCTTAACCTCTGAGACACTCTGAGAGGAACCAGCTCAATGCCGGCACTGACTTTCATCATACCTGTGGATATACTGTGTTTTTCAGATCATAAGACACAACCAGTTGTTAGAGCAGGAAAACAAGAAAAAAATATTCTTGACTAAATAGCACCCGTATACTAAAATATTCTGGGGTATCACATCTTCGTGCCAGAAGACACACCCTCGTTTCCCCCACACACTTTTTTGTGTGTGGGGGGGGGTGAGGAAGTGTGTCTTATGATCTGAAGAATACGGCCATCCTGTTGTTTGGAAATAGGATTCTGTGAATTAGATCCGCCCTGGGTAAGATGGGTCTCAGATCTAATGACTTCTGAGTTGTGGAAAGAACAGATTATACACAGAGACACATGCGAAAAGGGTGAACCGATGCTGCATGAGGGTCCCCAAGGAACCAGTGACAAGGAAGGCACTGACTCATTCGTCATCAGCCCCCAGGACTAAGCTAGTCCTTGATAGAAAGCCCCACAGGTGGCATGCTGGTGTCAGCAGCCTCGTGTAAGCAAGTCTAAGACAGAAGGTCTCCAGGTTTTAGAGTTAGAATCAGCCTCCAGATTAATATGGAAACAAGAGTGCATTTCTGTTTATTGAATTTTTACATTTGGGGGTACATGTCTAAACAAGAAGACCAGAGCAGGAAGCACAGCCCAAAGGAGACACCCTGGAAAATAACTTTGCAGATGTGTGCTGCATGACCCAGCTCCTGGAGGGAAAGGAATTCCTCCAGGACTGATCATAATGTAGGGGAAGTGGCCATGATGGAGCCGTCTAGCAAACACAGGAGTGGGAGAGGGAGGGCGGGGGAGTGAGGACAGGCAGCGTTGGCTGTGGCTGCCGATATTTGCAAGTCTGGACTGCTCTGTGTCTCCATTTCTTGCCCCACCTTCCCTGGCTCCGTCACCCCCGATTTCCCCCATTCCCTCTGCTGGGCCGAGGCAGCAGTGCATTCTGGGTGCTGTGTGTCATCCTGTGTCGTGGGTGCACTGGGGGTGGGTTTGTGGCTCATTGGGATGGAAATTGCTTTTCCCAGTTTTGGAATGCTGGTTGTGGGGGTGGTGGTGGTGATTTGGGGGGTTGGGGGGAGTGCCGAGAGTTTTCCAGACACAGCATACTCAGAAGGGCTCTGGATTCTCAACTCCTTGCAAAAGGAAGGCTTGGGTAGGGATTGGGAGGTGACTTAAGGCCTTTATTCTCCCTCTTAAGAGAAGGGCATTGATTAGGGTAAATGGTGCCCTAAGACCAAAGAAGCAGAGACAGCTGGCTCGTGGTCAGACCCAGAGCTGAGTCACAGGTGACTAATCAAAGCAGAAAAGCAGCTGCAACGGAGGCGGCGCCAGTTCACTGCAACGCTGTGCATCGCAGGGTAGAACGAGCGGCACGCCATAGAAGCTTCCAGGCAGTCCTCGAGGTTTAAGCATTTGGCCGTAAGCGGAAAGGCCCACAGTTCAAATCTGACAGCTGTTGCTCGGAAGAAAGATGTTCCTGTAAAGAGGAAGGAGCCTCAGAAACCTCACAGAACAGTTTGATTCTGTCCTGTATGTGGTCATGAGAACCAGATTCAGTCTGATGGCAGCAGGTTTGACGTAGGACATCGACTGAGATACCACCGGCCAACTACCGACCTACTGGGAATGGGGTGTGTGTGTGTGTGTGTGTGTGTGTGTGTGTGTGTGTGCTTAATCATCTGTGCTGCCAAGAGAGTGCGTAAAATCCATTATCAAAGAGTTGATTCTGACTTGCAGTGACTTGATAGGATGAGAACTGCTCTTTGGGTTTTGAGATGGTGATTCTTTTCAGGAGCTGACAGCTTCATTTTTTTCACTTAGAGCAGCTGTTGGGTTCGAACTGCTGACCTCAAGATGCAGTGAATGGCAATAGAAGTTGTGGTCATTACATAATTGAATTTTGCTTGGGGACTTGAGAGAATTAAGAGGGAAGAGATGGATTCTAGCTTGTCAATTGGGTCATAACCAATGAGACCTATGATTGGGCATGGCCTTCTCCTGAGGACTCTGGGAGCGCCTGCAGTTCTTTGTTGGAGGTGGGAGACACACACTCTCTCACTCCCTTGGAGACACGCCATTGGCAAAATCCATGGCACTACACTGACAAACTCCAGGCCCTGGGGAAAAGAGGAGCCACATGCATCTACCCTGATACATCGGTGGGTACTGGAGAAGTCACGTGGAGACCCCTGCCACTGCGGAGATGTCTGCAACACCACTGGATCTACAAGACTTCCCACCCAGGAGCCTGTGGTCTTCCTGTCATTGCATGTATTTCATGAGTCTGAAGAGAACTTTATAGATCGATATCAGACAGATGGGCTAATATTGGACTTATGGATTTGATCTGGACGGGGCTGGGATGTTTCCTCCATATTCAAGTTGTTAGGTAAGCTCCTCCAAGTCAGACTCAGCAAAAAACAAAGAAGCCATCATTGGTCCCATCAGCCAACAGTCAAATCTCTTTTCGGTCTTCAAACTCTCAGCCATGTGGTTCCTTGGTCTTGGCCTCCAAGGGGCTAAGAAGTCAACCAGCCTGTAGCTCTGTCCCAGACTTCCATAGTCTTAGGGAGGATATGGAGAAGCCCCCTGCTCCTCTGAGTCTCTGTGCATCTGGTCTTGGCAGCTTTGTCACTTCAGACAGACCTTGTGGGCAATCTTCCAAAGGGCCCTGTGATTGCCTTTGGGTCCCAGACGGCTCTGAGCAATAACTTTCCCCAGACCATACCCCCTGGGGAAATGAAGGATGGGGTCTTCAACCACTTCCTCCGCTAATATAGAAAACCATGGGCTTCCCATTGAGTTGATTTTGACTCGTAGAAATTTTGTAGGGCAGGATAGAACTGCTCCTGTGAGTTTCGGAGACTTTACTGTTTACAGAAATAGAAAAATCCTATCTTTCTTTCAAGGACCAGCTAGCGGATTTGAACTACTGACCTTGTGGTAGTTAGCATCCCAGCATGGAACACACTATGCCACCAGGGTTCCTATCGTAGAGGATCCCAGAGAGCAATGTAAAGGTTATGAACTGGGCTGTTAACCACGAGGTCAGCGGTTTGAAACCACCAGGCACTCCATGGGAGAAAGATGAGGCTTTTGATTCCCATGAACAAGTCCAGTCTCAGAAACCCCCAGAGGCAGTTCTATCCTCTCCTATAGGGTTACTGTAAATTGTAATCCGCTTGCTGCCAACACATTTAAGAGAAGAATTAAAAGACGCCTCTAAGCCACCAAGCAAGGCATCCACACCATCCACTCAACTAAAGACTTAGCCCCCCTTTCATCCTGGAACCAAGAAGGTCCTCCACATGGGGTGATAGCCACGTGCATGTACTCCAGAATTATAATGCATAACATAGAGAATTATGGCTAGAAAAGCCAAATAGTGACTATCTCATGAGGTTAGCAACCCAACTCATAATTCAAGTAGATTGGTCAAATCAGAATTCTGGGAAATGGGAGAGGGGGATTCTGGGAGGCCTACAAGGCTTCTGAGGAAAGGACTGGAGAGGGATGTGCAGGAGACCTTTCGGAAAATAGGAGAGAGAACACATGACTGTAGGAAGTTCACAAGAGGACAGAGACCAAGACTTTAAGAGAAATAAGGTTTGGGGAAAGGCAATGCCACAGAAAGAGCCAAGGAGAAGGCCCAGGGATGCCTCAGGCTTGACGGGAAACTCATGCAACAGTTCTGAAGTCAAGTCAACTGGACTCAGCCCAATATCCACAGTGTGTCACTCACCCAAGTTATTCTCTTCCTTTCTCTCCCCTCTTTGTTTACTTCCCCATGCCTTCCTTCCATACCTCTTTTCTTTCTCTTCCTTCTTTTCGCTCTTTCCTTCTGTCTGCCTTTGTTTCATTAAGCCTCTATTGAGCATCCACTGGGTGCCAGGTTCCGTGTCCATTGTTTCATGTCCATGGGATGCTCCCAGCTTGCAGCTTGCTGGGAGAGTCCAACATGTGTGAAAGTACTTCAAACTACTAAGCGGTTCACTGTTGACCACACAGCCACCATGCAGGAGTCAGAGAGAGAATCAGGACAGGTCTGGCCCTCAGCTGGCCTTGCGAGGGGTCCTTGAAGGGACAGTTACGCAGCCAATGTGGGAATTCCCCCCAGACTCAGATAAGCAGACCTAGCCTGTTTTTGCACTATGGCCTCCCGGAATATTCTGAGAGTGTCTTTATGCCAACTGTTGGTCCTTGGCCCCATCCTTCAAGGTCCAAGTTATATAGAAAACAACATGGCACTGGGATCCATTTTCCCCCACACTGCCCCCTGCAGCCTAGTTCTCTGTCACTACAGTTCCTCAGCACTTGTAATCCAGGACCTGCTCCCACGGGGCTTCCCTTCCTCTTTGTAACCCATGGGGTGCTTCCTGGTTGACGAATCTGAAACAGTCGCTTTCCTTAAATGTTGAGAGTGGATGAAACCTTTACATCATGTGAACTCTGGTCATTAGCAAGGTCATAATTGGCATGCCATTTGTTTGTTTGTTTTTTACAGCTTCTTTGTGACTTGACCTTCAAACAACCCAAATGAAGCAGAAGAGTATACATGATTGCTTCTCTCTGTCTTGAGAAAATGTTAAAACTAAGAGCCCTAAAGTCTTACCAATGGTCTCACTCACAGCTGCAGTGGGAAACTCAGGATTCAAACCTGCGCCTTCGACTCTTCAAGGTCCAAGTTAAATAGGAAACAACATGGCACAAACGGGGAGAAAGAGTGGTGTTTCCTTAAGATAGCAGTTCTCCATCTATGGGTTGCAACCCCTTTGGGGATCAAATGACCCTTTCACAAGGGTCCCTTATTTTCAATGGTCTTAAGAACCAAGGCATGGGTCCTCTGTCTCCAGGGGGGTCTGCCCGCAGGCAGATATGCCTACAAACGAGCACCTGGTGTGAAAACTGTTATCCTTGCTATAACATGCTTCAAGACAAAATTTTATTCATCTGTCATTAGAAATAAATATTCCACGTTATATATTTACATGTTGTTTCTGTGATTAATCACTATGCTTTAATTATGTTGAACAATGAAAATACATCCTGCTTATCAGATATCTACATGACAATTCATAGCAGTAGCAAAATTATAGTTACGAAGTAGCAATGAAAATAATTTTATTGTTAGGGGTCACCATAACATGAGAAACCATATTAAAGGGTCAAGCTATTAGGAAGGTTGAGAATCACTCCTTTAAGATGTGGGGCCAATTGACCACCGACAAGTAATTTTCCAGAAAAGAATTCACTCTCTACCTCTCCCCAGGATAAAGTTAAATTTAAAAATTTACATTAAAAAATGTAAGCTTAAGTACTTTGTGTTAGTATGGGTAAACTAGAGAAACAAATACATAGACTCACATATGGATATAGGGGAAAGGTTTATATACAAAAGGAATGGCACATTGAGAAAGCATTCCCAACCCAGTTCAGTTCAAAGTCATAAGTCTGATATTAGCTCATATGTACAATACCAGTCTAAAATATCTCCCTCCAACTCATGAAGCCACAGGCCAGTGGATGCAGAGTCCTGGCGCTGGCAGGGGTCCCCTCATGGCTCCTCGCTTCCAGAGTTCAGGGTCCATCAACCTCATCCAGTGGTGGTAGAAGCAACTCAGCTCTGGCAGAGGTCTCCAGGTGGCCTCTCTAATTTCAGAGGTATGGTTTCATCAGGGCAAGGCCGTGTGGCTTCTCCGGCTCCTCCAGCTCCTCAGACGCTGTCATCTTGTCTTGTCCGTAGCTTGTTGTCTCTGAGACTTACTCCCCAAAAGTGGGGAGATAACTTCTCATCTCCATGAGGGAAATATCGTGAGACTTCCCAGACATATCAGGAGAATGCCATGCCCACAGGGAGGCCTCATTGGCTACTCAAATGACTATCTCCAGATTAACAGGGTAGACTCCACCCTTACACCTCAATCACATACTTTTTTTCTAACCTTGATGAAAATGTGAGAAGTTCTTAAACCAACCTCAGAAACATCAATTTAAAAATAAAAGAAAAAGTTAAGCACCTTGAGTCTAAGAATATTTGTGCACCAAAAGATAGAACAACTAGGCGGGGTAGAAAGAGGACACTGATCACCAGGAGCTACATATAACCCCCTCCCTGGGGAGTGGTCAACAGAAAAATGGGTGAGGGGAGACATTGGTCAGTGTAAGACAAGAGAAAATAATGTTTCATAGATTATCAGGGGGGAGAGAGGGGAAATGAGAAACTCATACCAGGAACTTAAGTTGAAAGCAAACTTTTTGAGAATGATAATGGCAACAAGTATACAAATGTGCTTGACACAAGGGATGTATGGATGCATGGGTTGCGCTCAGAGTTGTAGGATTCCCTCACCCCAATGAAGAAAATAAAAAAGATGGGACAAGTGTATCCACATGCAAGTGGATAAAGGCGGACCCCTACCTGACACCACATATTAAAAACAAAGCAATGAACTGAAAACACCTGGTTAAAATTCCTAGGTGTCAAAGCTAAAACGAGAGAGATCACAGAGGAAGAAAGGCACTCATCTCTCAGTCGTTGGCATAGGCAGGGTCTTTTCAGACATGACTCCCACAGCACGAGCCAGCTCAACAATAGGTGGACAGCCTCAACGCGATCGCAACGTGAAACTCTGGGGCTTGAAAGAACAAACCCTGAAAGGGAAAGACAACTCATAGAGGAGAAGGTTATCAGCATGCCCTGTCTAGGAAGAGACTTGTTTTGGGCAGAGAACATAAGAGACCCAGTACAACTCATGTATAAAAGCACAGATATCACAAGTCAAAAATAGCCAAGTAGCATGAAGAGATGGCTTTCCAAAGACAACACGGAAATGGCCAGTGCTCAGTGGCCATTGTGTCGATTTTGACCCCTGGTGACTTTGCGTGTGTCGGAGGAGAACTGGGCTCTGCAGGGTTTGTGCTGGCTGCTATTTCAGAAGTGGATTGCCAGCCCTTTCTTCCGAGCCTCCTCTGGGGAGATTTGACTCACCAATCTTTCAGTTAGCTGCTAGATGCAGGAACTATTTGTACCGTGGAATGGCCAGGTGCTGTCCAGGGTGACCAGCCGGTTCTGACCCACAGCAGCCCGATGTACAACAGAACAAAGCACTGCCAGGACTTGCGTGGGCACCCGCACAACCATCGCTTTCGCTTCTGCCATCGTGGAAGCCACTGCATCAATCTACTCATCTACTCAATATCATTAGTTATCCCAGACTCAGGAACTTCAGTGCCATCGAGTCAATTCTGACTCACAGCCACAGTCACTCTCGGGACATTTCAACTCCAAGCTAAGCTGCTGTGTACTAATCAGAAAGTCAGTGAGAAATGAGAGTGGAATGTACAATGCTGGCACCCCTTTGGAGAACCGCCTGGCAGGGCAAACTAGGGTATAGGACGGTGACCAGATGTCCTGCTCTTTAACAATTTAACAATGTCCTGTGGCATTTTAAAATTAAAATAAATGTATTATAATACTAGTCGCTTTCATACAGGCCCAGCTGCTCTGGGGACAAGACTGATGTCTTTCACTTCTGCCCTCTCTGGGACTCCTTGAGCTTCCCAAGGGCGTAGCAAACTGAGCAGCCCCCAGAGACCCAAGAGCAACTCCCTTGAGGGCTAGAGGCTCCCAGGCTGGCTCAATCCAGGGAGGGGTCAGGTGGCAGCTGCCTGGCCCCAAAAATTAGCCCTTTCCATGAGACAACTAGCCGCCCCAGCCCCACCAGCACAGCATGCAAAATGTGCCTATCCCCAGGCCCCCAGTTATTCATTCATTTATACCCGCCACCCATTCTCCGCTTTGTCCAGCCGGCTGGGTTGGGCTGAAGTGAGCAGACAGAGAGCAGCCTTGTCTAGCACAGTAGCTCGGGGCACATCCGCAGTGGGAAGCCCAGCCTTTGCTCTCTCTTCCTCTTCTTCTTCCTCCTCCTCCTCCCCCTCCACTGTCAGCAGCTCCCTGTCAGCCTGTATTTGAACCCAGATGCCAGGAAATATCTCAGTCGTCTGGCTGAAGTGGAAACACATGGGCAGAGGGACAACTCACTCTTCTCTGTTACAACTTCATTACTATCATCCCGGAAACTTGCAGAGGGAGAGGGGGACGGGGGCTCAACAGGGGCCAGCCTGGGCAGCCCACACGTGCCGGCTGGCTGCTTCAGCTCCGGCTCGGGGTAAGGAGGGCAGGCTGCTGCCTTGGGGGGTGGGGGAAGCAGGGGATTCTTGCCGCCTCCCCAAGAAACTGAGGGTCCCAGATCTGAATCTTGATTCTGATGCTGTTGGACAAGTCACATTACTTCTCTGAACCTGCACTTCCTCATCTTTCAGGAGGGTGATCGGCCCTGAGGTCATCTTTAGATAAAACATATTCCCCCGAATCAGTGACATCAGCAGGATGGGTGTCACCCAGTTTGGTAACTCATCAGGTATCAAAAACAGAAAGAGCTTCAAATTAAAAAAAAGCAAAATGTCATGTGATTTGAAGTGACCCTGTAACTGGGTAATCATGACGCCGCCACCTCCTCCCCCACCAAAGTCACGCCACTGAGTGCACTGACTCTCGGCGAGCCTGTGGGACAAGGAAAAGGTGACCAGACATCCTGCTTTTTAACAACTTAACAACGTCCCCCATTGTTTACAATACTATTTTTGTGTTCTATGAAAATTTTTGTTGCTCCATATAGACCAAATTTTTAATCAAGAACCCCCACCCCCACCCCGCCCCGGTCAATGATGTCCCGCTTGGAACTGCCGGGTAGATTTCTGAGGCCAGAGATCTTCCCAGAGCAGAAAGCTCCATTATTCTCCCACAGAGAGGCTGCTGATTTCAAACCACTGACCTTCTGCTTAGCAGCCCAACACATAACTCACGGCACCACCCAGACAATCAGGGAGTAATACAAACCATGTTTCTACCCCGCAGTGAACTTCACCTTGCACCAGACAGTCTCCTTAACGCTGGCCACCAATGTTAACCATGGACGTAACACTGGTGATACATTATGTAAATGTGAGATTTCCTAGATGATAGGAATTCTAACTACAAAATTGTCCTGTAAAATCTTTCTAGAGTGAATTGCCACTTTATTAATAAAGTTTTTAGTAACTGAGCAGAAGAATTTAAATTTTATCCTCCTTTTATTTTTTTATTATTTAAAAAGCCCAACAACATTGATATAGATTCACTATTATAATATTGTAGCCCAACAGCAGAAAATCTGACACTACCCAAGCCTAACTCATGGCTATCAGGCACTTCTGACTCATGCTGACCTTATAGAATATGCTAGAACTGCAGCTCAGAGTTTCCGAGACTTTAATTCTTTATGGGAGTAGACAGCCTCACCCTTCCCCTCTGCAGCAGCTGGGGGGTCTGAACTGCTGACCTTCTTGTGTGTGACTCAGTGTGTGCCCCTCCACCACAAAGGCTGCTTCAAGAGCTCCTTCAAACTCACTGCCCTCGAGGAACGCTGACTCACAGGGATACGCGGGGCAGGCAGAGCTGCCGTGAGTGCTTCTGTAGGGGAGTAGAAAACCTTGACTTTCTCCCAAGGAGCGTCTGTGGTTTCAAGCTCCTTCCTATGTGACCATTAGAAACACCGGTAGCACTGAGCCCTGGTGGCGTAGTGGTTGTGTGCGGGACTGCAGCCCACAGGGTTGACAGTTCAAATCCAGCAGTAGCTCTCCTGGGTTTCCTACTCCCACCAGGGCAGGGAAACAACCACCGGTGGCAATGAAAACACCAGGGTGAATTGGTAGCACTGCGCAGACGAAGCCACGTGATTTGAAGCGTCCCTGTCACTGGGTAATCGTGACAGCTCTGACCAAATGCTCCTGGGTTATAACTACTCACAGGGGCCTGCTTATAAAAAGGAATACATTTCTACTGAACCACTACACAGATCTTTGAGAGACGGTTTGGTGTCACCGTCTCTGGCAGCACCACCCAGTGTAGTCTCTACACAACCCTCCTTGTGCCTCACTCAGGATGCTGCTCTCCTGAGGTTTCTTAAAATCGAGTAGAAATTTAGTTTAATTCATTTTTTTTAAGTCTGCTTTGAGCATTGTCTTAAGTGCTATCTACATGGGACCAGACTGGTGATGACACCTGGTGAGATGGGCAGGAGCCACTCGGGCCACAATCATTGCACAGCTGGAAGCATGTAACCATGAATCCTGCATGTAGAATTCTACATAAACTGCTGCATTCAGGTAGCAAATACCTGACTTGGTATGTGTTTTCTTATGAATATTCCCAGCAATAACCACAAAAAGGAAATGAAAGCATTGAGAAACATAATAATTAAAGCAGACTCCAAGCATGAAAATAAAGGTGGACATTTGTGTGTGTGTGTGTGTGTGTGTGTGTGTGTGTGTGAAAGAGGAAATCCCTTCTTGATGGATGGGTTGCTATGCAGTGAAAGATATTTTGTGAGTGTTAGGGGTTAGAGCCAAATTCGTAGTTCACAGCCCTCAGACCTCGAAAGCTCGGCGAACCAACATTTCTGTAACTCCTTTGGCAGCTTAGAACTGACATGAGATGATGTCTTCAATATGTGAATGGCCCCTTGGTGTGAATATTCATATCCTTTGCAGCAAAAATATGAGTCCATTTGACTATGAGGCACAGCCCCAGGCCTTGCTCCGGATTTGATGGGCTTCTCAAGATACTTTGAACACAAAAGCTTCACAACCTCTAAGTAGCCAAGTGCAGCAGCTGTTGACGGAGGCTGTGAGGCGGGAGTGCTCATTTGTTGCTTTTGAAGACTGGGAGGTCGGGTGGGGAGAGGTGACGAACAAACCCTCCGGGTTTCTGAAGCTGGAAATCTTGAAGGAGCAGAAAGTCCCCAAGCCAAACTCACTGCCATCAAGAGGATGGCAACTCACAGAGACCCTGCAAGACGGTTTCCAAGATGCTCACTCTTTATCGGAGTCGAAAGCCCCTCAGAAAGCCCCTCATCTTTCTCCCTCAGGAAAACGTCATCTCTGCCCCAAGGCTTTGCTCAGGGTTCCCCACTGCCGACCTTGCAGTCAGCGGGGCAGCGTGTCCTCCACGCCGACCCTGGAGCCAGGGAAAGCGAAGGAAGCCCTCCCTGAGCTTGCCGGACCCGCGATGAGCTCACAGCAAACAGCTGCACTGCTCCGTCCTCTTAGGCCTCCACAAGGCGGCCTGAGTCCAATCCAGCCAGCAGTAGCTAATAGCCACTGTAAGAATGGCTTTATAAATATTCATGACAGCCCTGGGAGACACTCTAAGATTCTCTCCTTTCCAAATGAGAGCAGGAAGGCCCCAGAAGGTAAGCGACTTGCTCATGCTGTCAAAGCTAAGAGGAGGCCGGCGTGACCCTGAGCTGGCTGCTTCCAGGGTCAGTGCTGCAGGCATTATGCTATCACCGAGCAAGGAAAGGCTTTGGGGTGGACAGTCACGGGAGGAGGGAGGCAGGGGGAGGGTTGAGAGGCCCCTCGCCCCACATGGAAAGGAGAGCTGGTTCTTGCTCCATCCAGATGTAGCAGACACTTCTCAGCCTAGTCATCCATCTGCCCGCCTGCGCCCCTTCCTGCTCCAGCGGGGCATTCTCAGGGACGGCTTCCTTTCCCTCGCAGTGCTCCTGAAAAGGGAATTAAACAGGGGCAGCATTTACGGAAGGACAGAGTTCAGAGGGCTCGGCACGGAGGCGGAACGGAAACGGGAAACTCGGGCGGGAAGCGGGATAAGGGACGCTACATCGAGGGGGTTGTTCTGCATGAGTTGGAACAAAATGTGTATAAATTCTTGAATGGAAAACAGATGATCTGCTCTTGGTAAGCCTTAACCTAATTGAAAAGAAAAAGTTCAAAAAAAGATCATGGAGTCTTCCCACGAACTTTTTGAAGTCCCTTTGTGTCGGCTCACAGCGGCTGGAGACCCTTCGCCCTTGGTGTCTGTCACCAGGAATCACAGTGGCCTGCTGGTCCAAGCACTGGGCTGTCACCCAAGAGCGGGGGTTCAATCTCACCAGCCCCTTGGAAAGTGAGGGCTGAGGCAGGGCCTCCCACACAGACGGGCCAGGAGAGACGACGGGACCGGGCAGTCCCACTGGGTCCTGGAGCGTCTCGGCAGTGCGTTCTCCTTTCGTGTGCTCCCAGCTTGCCGCCTGCCCTGCCCGGTTGCCGGTGATTCGAAGCTGCGCTTTCCTGGTGCACCGAGGGGGCTTCGCAGGGGCCCTGCTCTCTGTGTGGTCCGTGTGGGAACGGCTTGCAATGTCAGTGAGCCTTCCCCTCCCTCCTCGGAAGACTCCTCCACCAAGAGCTGCCAGGCCGCGGCTTTGACTTTGGGTCCCTCGCACACAGATGGATCACAAGCATTCTCAGGAGGGGGGCAAAGGCTGGAGGACGCAGAGTAAACAGTGTCAATTCTACTTCCCCGGCCCCTCTCAGCCCCGTCCCTTCCCCGGGGGACTTCTGTTTACACTTCCGTATGTTCTCCTGGCATTTTACACATATGTGCGTATATCATTTGGATTTGTTTGGGGCGTTTTCTGTACACACCTCGCAAATGGCCCGGCGGCGTGCTTTCTGCCTGCTCGCCATATGTCTTGGAGCTCTTCCCATGTCTGTCCACCTGAGTCTGCTCGTTTGTTTCAAGGGCTGCCCCATAGGCAGCCAGTGGAGGCACCATGGCTGTTCCTGACTTTCAAGCCCAGAGGCTGCCAAGCTGCTTACTTTCTAGAAGAGGACTTGCTGGGCAAAGAGTGGGGCGTGTTTTCCTCTTGCTAGTTTCTACCAGTCGGACACTCAGGGGTGGAGTCACAGGTGTGCACCGGTGACAGCAGGTCTGCTGGCTGAGCGGGCCCAGGGTTTCCTGCGGGCTGCTGGTTCTGAGCCCTGGGACCCACTTTTCTCCTTGAAGTCGGGCGGGGCTGGGCGGGGAAGCCGACTTGGATGTACACGCGACTTATAGTCAGTCCAATTTCATGATGACAAGAAGCATGAGGTTTGGAGTGAAGCAGACGGGGTTGAACCCTGGCTTCATCAGCCATCAGTTCCGTGAACTCAGGCTTCTTGAAGCTTCTTCTGGACAATAGAGGCAACGATAACTCCAGCCAGCACGGAGGACTCGAGAGGCTGAGACAAACGCAAACAAGGTGTTGGGCTGGATTGTGCACAGAAACAAAACCAGCGAGACTCATCGATGTGTAAGGAAAAACTTTACACTAAGAGGTTATTTTACATCAAGGAGGCATCCGGGCCCAGTCCAACTCAAGTGCATGGGTGTGAGGCCTGGTCAGGCGGGCAGACCTGCAGGCTGGCGAAGCAGGAAGCAGAGAGATCCAAGGCGAGTGGGCGTGGAGAGGTGTGGATCCAAGTGGGTGGGACCATGCTTCCAGGGTCAGCGCTCACCTCAGTCCATCCCTGCAGGCAGACGCAGGGTCCCAGCGGCAGGGAAGATGAAAGACAAGAGAGATATTCTCATGGTTTAGCTTATCAAAAGCCACCCTCAAGGAGGCAGCACCAGGCTACCACCAGACTGACAGGTTCAAGTCCTCCTTCCACACAGGTCCCATCGCATTCATATAAAACCCAAACACCACAACCAGGAAAAGTGGTTAGTGTGGTCCCTGCATGCAGGAATCGGGCATCTACTGAAGCTGGCATTTTTAATCCCAGAGATGATTGTCACTCTCCTGGGACCTGTCTGCAGAAATGCATTCCCGTCTCCTTGGTGGTGAAGAGGGCTTCTTGCTCCCTTCCTGTGTCAGCCACTCAGCCCTCCCTGCTTGGTTGGGGTTTGCTGTTCTCCAAGGCCTTGTGCAGAGAGCAGCGCCCATTGTGGGAGGGTGATGGTTTCCCAGGAGGCAGGATGAGAAGTCCTGGATTCCAAAGGGAAAGGGTGGGAGGACACAATGCAATCAACACTGGCAAACAGGTGGGGTGTCTCTCTCACACACACTTGGGGTGTCGAGGGAGGTGGAATAGATCTGGGCAGGAAGTGCAGGGAGTGACGGGAATGGGGGAGAGTGGAGCCAGACCCAGAGTACTGCCTGGAAATCACTGAGAGTATGGGTCATTTTCTTAGAAGGTAGCTGGGCGCTTCTAGAGGAGAGAAAGGCACTCTGAACTCGCTGTCTCCAGGGTTCTTGGTTCAATCCTGACTCTGCCACCCTGGCCCCTGGGTGGCCGGGAAAGTCATCTTTCCGGGACCTTGTTTGCACACCTGTAACATGGGACTTGTTGGGGATGGTGGACTAAGTTCCTTTCCCAAGAACCGCAACCAGATTGTCTTGAAGGTCCTGCTCCATAAGATCTCCCCCCAGGTGTCATCATGGCCAATGCCATAATCTCTCCAAAGTACCAGCCCTTGACAGTCCACAGACCATGTTCACATTCATTTCCTTACTCAGTTTTGACCTACAGCCTTGGATGCAGGTGGAGCTGAGACTCAAATCTCAAATTGCCAACGAGGGGACGGGTTGAGGGTGGGAGAGGAAAGCGGCAAGGGGCAGGAGGCCTCAGAATGAAAACATTCCATCAGACGCTGGAATTGAGTACAGGAGGCCTCGTGCACCCAGTGCGAGGCCAGTGGTGTTGCCGAGGATGCTAGGAGGGTGGTGACACTGTCTGACAGAGGGGCAGCAAAATGATATGAATTTTTTGTGCAGAATTCAGCAGAAATGTATTGTTTGTCATCCAAATGTCCATCTAGTTTGCAATAATAAGAACAACATGTTCCCATAAGCCCAGTGTCCAGGGATCAGCATACCTTCAAGAATAACACGCCTTGGTAATTGAGGTCTTTGAACCATCTGGCTTGTCCAAGTTGGATCAAGACCACCAGCTGTCTGTCAATTCGTGGTATAGTGGAGGTTTGAGGGCTGCTGTGACACTGGATGCTATGTCACTGGTATTTCACATGTCAACTGAACCCCCCAAAGGGAACAGGTTTCCACAGCACTTCCAGACTGAGAACAGATGACGGAGAGGACTCAGCTGCCCACTTCAGAGAAGCTTCACAACAATGTCAGATACCAAAGACCGAAGGGACGGACAAGCACATTGTCAGACAGCCCCCTCTGCCCGCCCCCCCAAAGAATTTACTTCAGAGGACGGCTCTGAAGCTACAGTTCAGGGAGAGGGACATGTCTGATCAGAACACACCGGAGCAAATGAAGAGGGAGGAAGAGAGAGTGGAGCACATCCTGGCCCACCAAGCCTTGAGGACAATCTCCCTATTCAGAGCAGCCAATGCACAGAGAGGACCATATGAGCAGCCCCACTATGAGACAAAACATCCCTCACTGACCCATAACCCTACAGGGGACAACACTGGGGACACAGTGTGGGAATTGCACCTTATCTCACCCCACCACACTGAGAGAAAACACTAAGGGTGTGCAACAGAACAGCGCAAGGGGAACAGAGCAATGAAGTCCCCAGAGAATATTAAAAATAGACTTTGGGAACAGGGCATGGCACCCTATCAAACTTGACCAAAAAACACTCCTAAAGGTCAACAAACAGAACTTGAACTACTTGCAGGCTTTTCTCTCTTTTTTGACATTGGTTATTGTGTTGTTGGTGTCTTGTTTTCTTTGGTTGCTTTATTTTGCTGTCTTGTTTTTGTCCCTGCTATCATCTCTGCTGGTCTATCTAGACAAGATAGGCAGGATAAACAATTTGGAGGCACAAGCAATGGACCGACATTTCTGGGGGGGGACATCGGAGAGGGGGAGGCGGGGGAAAGGAAGTGGGTGTTCACAAATCCAGGGACAAGGAAATAGCAAGTGATCCAAAACCAATGGCAAGGAGGTTGTAGGAAACCTGGTGGGGCTTGGTCAATATAACTGACAGAAATTCCTGAAACCCAAATGAAGGCTGAACATGATAGTGGGCAAGAGGAAAGCAAAAGGAAATAGAGGAAAGAACTACCAGGCACAGGGCATTGATAGAGGTCTAAATAAGGTGTGCACACATGTAAATCTATTTATATATGACAATGGGGAAATATATATGTGCAGATATCTATAGATTTAGTATTAAGGTAGCAGATGGATATTGGGCCTCTGTTCAAGTACTCCCTCAATGCAAGAACATTTTATTCTTGTACTTTCTTCTTCTTTTTTTTGTGGCATCACTGCCCTGGTAGTAGTAGGAAGCCCAAGCTTGCTCCTGGAGAGCTGCTGCTGGATTTGAACCATCAGCCCTGTGAGCCGCAGTCCTGCACACAACCACTACGCTACTGGGGCTCAGCCGAACACTTTATTCTATTAAACTGGCATCCCATGATGGTCACCTTCCCGATATGATCATTGAAGACAAGCAGGTGAATAAGCGAATGTGGTGAAGAAAGCTGATGGTCCTTGGCTATCACAAGATAAAGCATCTAAGGTCTTAAAGATGTGAAGAATAAGAAGCAGCCATCTAGCTGAGAAGCAGCGAAGCACACATGAAAGAAGCATACCAGTCTGTGTGATCAAAAGGTGTCAATAGGATCAGGCATCAATGAACAAAAAAATCATATCATGGTGAATGAAGGGGCGTGTGTAGTAGAGACCCGAAGCCTAGCTGTAGGCAACTGGACATCCCCTTATAGGAGGAGACGAGCCAGTCAAGATGCAGTGTAGCACCAAGGAAGCATGCAACTTCCCTCTAGTTCTTTAATGCTTCCTCCCCACCACCCCCACTATCATGATCCCAATCCTACCTTACAAGTCCAGCTAGATCAGAGAAAGGACACTGGTAAAGATAGGAACTGGAAACACAGGGAGTTCAAGACAGATGAGCCCCTCAGGACTAATGGTGAGAGTGGCAATACTGGGGGGCTGGAGGAGAGGGGGGGAAGGGGGAAAACTCTTATAAAGATCTTCATATAATTCCCTTTCTGAGAGACAGACAGCAGAAAAGTGGTGAAGGAAGACATCGGACAGTTTAAGACATGACAAAATAATACTAATTTATAAATTATCAAAGGTTTGTGAGGGGGGTGTGGGGAGGGAGGAAAAAATAAAGAGCGGAAACCAAGAGCACAAGTAGAAAGCAAATGTCCTGAAAATGATGATGGTGATAAATGTACACATGTGCTTGACACAGTGGGTGGATGGATGGTGGTAAGAGTTGAATGAGCCCCAGTAAAGTGATTTAGAAAAAGAAAATCCAAGGAGCAGCTCTACTCTGACACACACACTGAGGCTCCACGAGTTGGAATTGACTCAACATTTGGTCATTAAGAAAGGTTACCTTTAGGTATGTATCAATAAGTCATTCTAACTTCTGCCTGTGTAATCAATCCCCCCTCCCAAAGCATGTTACACTGTAATAATAAAAAGGGGGGTGTTACTGTTACAAACAAATAAACAAAAACCATTGTCAGGGATGGTGCCAGAAGATGGGCCCCTTGGGCCGAAGACCCTTGAAGTGTGACTGATGCTGTCTCCGAGCTGCTTTCCAGAGTAGAGAAGACCCAGGTGACGCGAGAGGGGTCAGGTGGGTGGGAGCAGAGTCTTCTGGGTCGTCATTTGATGGTGGGGCACAACTCAAGGTGAGAAGAAACAGTTGTAAAGATCTACTAATAATTGGAACTTAGAATGTCTGAAGTGGAAATCTAGGAAAATGAAAAGTTATCAAGAGTGAACTAGAATGCACAAGAATCGATATCCTAGGCATTAGTGAGCTGGAATGTTCTAGTTGTGGGCATTTTAAGTCAGAAAATTATATGGTTCACTCTGCCAAGAATGATACAATCAAGAGGAATGGCTTTGCTTTCATTGTCAAAAAAAGGTATTTCAAGATCTGTCTTCAAGTACAATGGTATTTGTGAGAGGATAATATCTATTAGCCTTAAAGGAAATCTAATCACGACAGCTATTATTCAAATTTACACACCAACTACAAAAGCTAGTGATAAAGAAATTGAGGAGTTCTACCAACATCTTCCATCTGAAATAGATCAAACTTACAATTAAGATGCATTGATAACTATTGGGGTTTGGAATGAAAAAGTTGGAAATAAAAGAAGAAATAACAGTTGTTGGAGAATACGATCTTGGTGATAGAAATGAAGCTGGAGATCACATGGCAGAATTTTGTAAGGCCGACAACTTGTTCATAGCGAATACCTTTTCTCAACAACACAAGAGACAACTATACACATGGGCTGCTGAAGATATAATACAGAGAAATCAAATTGAGTCCATCTGTGGGAAGAGACTGGAGAAGTTCAATATCAGCACCTAAACTGGGCCAGGCCCTGACTGTGGCACAGACTGTCAGATCCTGGTGTGCAAGTCCAGGCTGAAGGTGATGAAATTATGACAATTCCCGGAGAGCCAAAATAAGACTGTGAGCATATTCCACCTGTCGTTTGAGACCATCTTAAGAACAGATTTACTGCATTGATAAACTGTGGGAGGACATCAAGAACATCATTCATGAAGAAAGCAAAAGGTCATTAAAATGACTGAAAAGAAAGAAAAGATCAAAGTGGATAATCAGAAAAAACTCTGAAACTTGCTCTTAATTGTAGAGTAGCTAAGACAATCAGAGTAGAAGAAATGTTGAAGTCAATGAGATGAACAGAGCATTTCAAAGGACAACTGAGAGACAGTGTATTATAATGAAATCGTATTATATTATAATGAGATGTGCAAAGACCTAGAGTTAGATCATCAAAAAGGAAGAACTCAGCATATCTTAAACTAAAGCATTAAAGAAAAAGTCAAGATTCTGGTTGCAATATTGGAAGAGTCTCTGGAAAAATACTGAATGATGCAGGAAACATGACGTGATGATGGAAAGAAAGCACGTGACTGCATATTCTTTGTGCGTTTTCTCTGTGTTCTTATTGTACCGGAAGGAACTAGTTGGTGTCCCTCCATTCCAGGAGGTAGAATGAGAGCAAGAACCAATGGCGCTGAAAGAAAAAGCTGAAGCCGCACTAAAAAGGTCAGCCAAAAACACACCTCCGGGAATTGATGGAATACTAATGGAACTGTTTCAACCAGCTGGTGAAGCACTGGAAGCATTGACTCATCTATGCCAGGAGATTTGGAAGAGAGTTACTTGGGCAATTGACTGGAAGCAATCTATTTTTGTAGCCATCCCAAAGAAAGGTGACACAACAGTGTTCAGGTTATAATAATATCATGAATAATATCATGAAGATCACATGTGCATACCATTTTGCTCAGGATTATCCAACAATGGTTGCAGCAGTACATTGACAGGAGGCTGCCTTGGGTGCTGGCCAGGTTCAGAAGAGGAGAGGGGACAAGGACATCAGTGTGGATGTCAAATGGAGTGTGGCAGTCATGTACTCTGGTACCAATGTGACTAAGAGTGTAGGGGCGGAGTATAGCCTGTCAATCTGAAGAGAGCCAATGAGACCTCTGGGTGGGCGTGGCTTTCTCTGAGAATTCTGGGAAATCTCACAGTATTTTTCCCTCTAGGAGATGCTCTACTGACAAGGCAGAAGGCTCAGTCCTTGGGAGACTTTGCAGCTGACAAGACAGAAGTTTGGCTCCCTGCAAGACATCTCAGAGGAGAAGCCACATGGGCTTACCTGGATGGAACCAGATCTCTGATGCCAGAAAAGCCACTGAGACTCCTGCCAGTGCTGAGATGTTGAGAAGCTCCAGAGAGTCCCCTGCCAGTGCTGAGATGCTTCTACCACCATGGATACACAAGACTCTGCACCCACTGGCCTGTGATTGTCCTGGTGTCTTTGCATGTGCTTTGTGAATCTGAAGAGAACTTATGGATTGGTATCGGACATGTGGGTTAATATCGGACTTATGGGCTTGGACTGGACTGGACTGGGATGCTCTCTCAATGTTCCCTTCCTCTTGTATATAAACCTCTCCTTTGTATGCATATGTGTGTTTATGAATTTGTTTCTCTAGTCTACCCAGACTAACACATGGAGCTTGGCTGAAAGTAGAGAATACCAGTAAGATGTTTACTTGTGTCTTATTGACTATGCCAAGGCATTTGGCTGTGTGGATCATAACAAACTATGGATAGCCTTGAGATGGCTAGGAACTCCAGAATCCTTGATTAACAGTGCTCAGGTGGAAGCTGGACGTGGATAAGAGGCACACAGAACAAGGACATATTTCAAATAGAGAAATAGGTCCTCTGAAATATGAAGTGGGAGACATGCCAGGTTTCTTCATACATGTTTATCATTTAAATTCAAATTTTGGTTTTTACCAGTTTTAGTCTTTTAAATTTTTTCTGTAAAGCATCACTGCCTTGCAAATGTGCACATATGATTTTAATGAAATAAGGTCTAAGTCTGACTTTTGTTTAAAAAAAATTGAGACACATCAAAATGTACACTTGATAGAGCTAACACATCCAGTCCAAACTCCAAACGCACTGCCACTGAGTCTCTGCCGACTCTTGGTGACCCTACAGGACAGGGCAGAAGTGTCCTGTGAGTTTCTGAGGCTGAACTGTTAAGAGTTGAAATCCAGATGTTTTTCTCCTTTGGACCTGGCTGGTGGGTTTGAACTGCTGACCTTGGGGGTCACAGCCCAATGTGTAACTGCTGTGCCAGCAGGTCCTCAACCAATCAAATAGATTTACACTTATATATTTTTTCTTTTTGCAATTATCGCTAATTTATATACTTCTTCCTCCTATTTTTCTTTAAATTTTCTTTCTTTTTTTTTAGGCATCACTGTCCTCTGGTGGTGGGAGTAGGAGGTCCAGTCTTTGCTCCTGTGGAGCTGGAATTGAACCTCCATCCCAGTGGGCCGCAGTCCCACGCACAACCACTACCCCACCGGGGCTCAGCCAAGTTTTCTTTCTTGCTGAGAGTACATACAGCAGAATATGCTTTTAGTGACATTGGTTAGAGCTCAGGGAACACCCTTGCCTTCCTTGTCTGAGTTGTTCCTTCCATCTGGAGGTAAACTCACTGCCCCCTAAATTTGCTTTCTAATTGTTAGAGATGCTGTTGTCAGTTTGATTACATATAGGCAGTTCTTTAAAGAGCAAACTGCCCAAAGCAGGCCTTTTCCAATAGTTAAGCTAAACTAATTTTTATTTATCCCATCTCCCCCTCCTCTTCCTGACCTCCCCCCTTCCCCTGTTGCTCCAGGAGAAGAGAGGTCCATTGTGCTTTAGACCACTGCTTGCAAACTTGTAAGCCCCACTGAACTACACAATGGACTAAGAGGTAGAACAGAAAAACCAGCACAATATTAAGCAATTAACTGGGATAATCCAGGAAACCATGCCCCTAAATTTCCAAACCAAGGAGCCAAATCCCAGCAGGTGTTTGATTGTACATACATAGATTTAGCAGCTACCTTTTGGGTTTGTTTTGCTTATTGACCCTGTAAATGCATCTTCCACACAGCTTTTGCCAACTCAGCTATCTATAGGTTTATAACTTATTGACAGCAATTAGCTGTGTAAACATACTCTTAATCAAGGCAATTTTTCATCAGTTTCCACCTTGGTTTTCTTCTTCCCTCAGCCCCTTGTAACCATTCATAAATTTTAATCTTCTTATCTTCTCTTTTTTCTTGTTTTTTTAAGCAAAAGGGAAGAAATTTATTGGAGCCCATACAGGACACCCTGGAGGCGCTCAGCAGACCCTCCTCTGTAGGCATGTCCAGGCAGAGGGTCACACCATTAACTGTACCTCCATCTCCTAGAGGGACTCCCCTTCAGCCAGGTCCCAAAGCCCCAGGACTGACTAGGATGGGAATGCCTTCTTATCTTTTTCATATTCATCAGATCACAAAGATAATATTTGTCCTTTTATGATTTTCTTCTCTTTCTCAGCTTAATCTTCAAGCTCCATCCATCCTGTCACTTGTCTCATGTCTTTGTTATTCCCACTGGAGCACGGTTCCATTGTAGAAGGGGACCCCATCTCCTTTACCCATCCCTCCGTTGATGGGCGGTTAAGTTGCCTCTGTCTTTTGGTCGGTGGGAAGAGTGCTGCAGTGAACACTGATTGGTTGGGAGGTCATTCTCACTCTGAGTCCCTGCTTTCAAGTCTCCAGGTCTATATCTGCCTGGAAGTGGAATTGTTGGCTCATATGGCAGTTCCATATTTAGTTTTCTGAGGCACTAACACAGTTTCCCACGATGCCCATGCCATCTGCCATTCCCCCACGATGGGCGAAGGGTTCTGGCTCCTCACATCCTCAACAATATTTATTCTCTTCTAATTTTGTTTGCTTTGGGGGTGGGTTGTTTATTTGTCTGTTTTCATCTCAGCCATCCGGGTGAGAGTATACTGGCATCTCGGTGTGGTAATTGACCTCATCCTGATTGTGCAGGGAGAGTCTGTCAGGCCACACAGAGGGCATAAGTCAGGGAGGCCAACTGGATGCCCCCAGAGGACAAGCAAAAGGGTTGAGCGAGCATTCAGTGATCAGGACACTTGCCTGGTCCAGCTTCAATATGCCAAAACACTGGCCTATTTCCAAGAGGCATCAAAAGTCATGGCTAACCCTTCTCCAGTTGAGAAAGCTGATCTGTCAGAAGCTGGCGAGCATCCTGCAGAAGAGCAAAGGGTGAGCGTGGCAGCCTTTGGGGGAGAAAAGAGTGCTGAGAGTGACTCTCACCAAGGCACTGTAGGAGAGAGGAGTGATGACCTCGAGGAGCAAGCTTTGTGAGTGTGGTGCGATGTTTCTTTCTGAAAACTTCCGGCTGCAGGCTATTTCCAGATTAAAATCATTGAAAGGGAGAATGCTTCCTTTTAGAACAAAGATAGGCCCTTCCGTGTTGTGGTGAGGCAAGACACAAATAACTAAACAAGCAAAGGGAGATGTGCACCCACTGTTAAAAGAGTGTTTTTATGAGGTGGTGGCATGGTTAGAAAGCTCTGCAGTTATGGATGGTTCAATCCCTTGTCAGTGGCAACTGATTTTGCTGCTGTGTCAACTGGGTTTCAGAACCGGAAACAATGGAGTCCAACAAGAGGACATAACCGTGAGACATCCAAAGAGCACTGTGTGGCCTGGAAAAATGCAAGCCGGGTGGGTGCTGCAAAAAATCACGACATTGAAACTTTTGCTAGACTGCAAAGGGAGAAAAAGGGGTGTGTGTGTGTGTGTGTGTGTGTGTGTGTGAGTGTGTGTGTGTGTGAGTGTGCGTGAGTGTGTGTGAGAGTGTGCATGAGTGTGTGTATGTGAGTGTGTGTGTGAGTGAGTGTGTGTTGGGGGGTGGGGGCGCAATTTGAATAGAGGGCTCGACTGTTTCTTGCCAAACAGAATCTGTGCTCCTTGGCCACCGATGCATCGTCACTGGATAAGGAGGCCTTTTTGGAGGTGGTTGAGATGTTTCTCAAAATACGAGCGAGTGCCGAAAGAGCCCTTGATGACATTGAAGTGGAGGACATGTAAACTTACAGCATGTGGCTCTGATCTGGCACCAGAACTTGAGAATGAGTTTGCAAGTGTCCAGACAAATCATGTGAAGGAGAGGCTTGCCGTGGACACAAAGTCTGCAAAGTACTTTGGGCTGACATTTGACAGTACTTCTGATGAAGCCCATTGTGACCAGATGGCCAACATGATCGGCTATGTAAAAAACAACCAAACAAACAAAAAATCAACACTAGGAAGTTGGTCCTCCCCCTTTTTTCTACCAATGTTCACGCCCTTGTCTTCTCCCAGACCTGTCTGCTCCCTTTCCCCTCTCCTGACTTGACTTTCTCATCTGTCCCCCTCAACCCTCTGGTAGGACTGTCTGCCAGTCCGGGGGTAGGGCATGGGGGACCTCATCCTAAGTTTGCACGGCAGCCACTAAGCAGTCATCCTCCCCACCCCCTCTCTCAAAAATCTGATCCCAGTCCCAGTTGACGTGAAAATCCCTCTGCCAAAGAGACCTTTGAGATACACGCACAGGAAGGATGATGCATGGTTCATTGGCACCAGTCAGGCTGTCTATCAAGTTATCTGGTGCCCTGACCGGCAGACTGGAGGTTGGCAAGCTTGAGCCTGCATCCACCCTGGTGCCCGTCTGTACAGCCTTCGTCTTGTGCGGTGTTGGTCCTTTGTGAGTGATTGACCCCACTCAATATAATGGTTGCCAGATGCCTCCACGTCATGAGGGACTTTGTGGCTTCCTCACTGATTTTTAGGGATGTACCGTATTCCACTGTGTGTATATGCCAGAGTTTTTAAAATCCATTCTTCTATGATTGGAGATTTAGGCCATTTCCAACTTTTTGCTATTGTGAACTGTGCTGCAGTGAACATGGGAGAGCAGACATCTGTTTGCGATGTGTCTCATTTCGCTGGGGTATATGCCCAACAACGACATTGCTGGGTCATATGGTATATCTACTGGCAGTTGTAGCGAGGACTATAGTAGATGCAAATGCTCGACTGACATGAACAGTTAAAACCTTGTCACTTGATCTCCCCTCTGATACACAGAATTCACCATATCTCATTTCACAATGGTTCTAAATATTTACAATTTTACCAGCAGCGTAGACAAGTTCCAATCTCGCCATACCTTCTTCAGTATTGGTTATTGTCTGTTTTTGTTGCTGTTTGGATTGGGCGACAGATATGGGTGTTAGATGGCATCCCATCAATTTTTTGACTTACGTTTCCCAGATGGCGAGTGAACAGAGCATTTCCTCACGTGTTTGGAACCTTCCAGTGTCATCCTTTGTCAATTGTCTACCCAGATCCTTTGCCCACCTTTTAAAAGGGTTATTTGTTCTATTCTTAATGTGGGCTTGCAGTATTCTGCAGATGTTAGTAATGAGTCCTTTGTTCATTATGTCATCGCTAAATGTCTTTTCCCAGTCTGTGGGCACCTCGTCTTACTCTTTTGATGAAATATTTCAATGTTCACAAGCATTTTATTTTTAATAGGCCCCATTCATCTATGTGGTGGTCATGTATTCGTGATGTTAATTTCATGATTAGGATGTAGGGGTGGAGTCTAGCCTGTTAATGTGGAGATAGCCAACGAGTAGCCAATGAGGCCTCTGTGTGGGCATGGCTTTCTCCTGAGAAATCTGGGAAGTCTCGCAGTATTTCCCAATTGGAGAAGAGAAACTTGGCTTTCAGTGTCCAGACAGTGAACTCCTGACAAGATGAGATGACAGCATGTTGATCGATCCTGATTCCTGGAGAATGGAGGAACCGGAAGAGAAGCCACATGGGCTTGCCCTGATGGAACCAGACCTCTGGGGCTGGAGAAGCCACAGAGAGATCCCTGCCAGTGCTGAGATGCTTCTACTGCCAATGGACACTGCTGATGGACTCTGAGCCCTGGAAACGAGGAGCCATGGGGAGACCCCTGCCAGCGCTGGGACACCTCTACCCCAACTGGATACGCAAGACTCTGCACCCACTGACCTGTGACTTTGTGGGTTGGAAGGAGACTTTATAGACTGGTATCGGACATATGGGCTAATGTCGGACTTATGACGTTGGACTGGACTGGGCTGGGATGCTTTCTCACTGTTCCATTCCTCTTGTATATAAACCTTTCCCTATATCCATATGTGTGTCTATGAATTTGTTTCTCTCGTCTACGCAGATTCACACACTCTATTTTGTCTTTCACTGTGTGTGGGTCCTTTGGTACGTCTCATAGCTCACATACATCCTGCACTAGGGCCCTTAGATTTGTCCCCATTTTCTCATTGATGATCTTGATAGCTTTGAGTTTTACACTGAGGTCCCTGATCCACCCTGAGTTCATTTTTTATTGTCTTCTCCTTCAATGTCCTACTTGCTCTATTAAGATATGTATTATTCAGGCAGAACTAAAATAAGCATTGAATATGATTGTAAATTTTATTATTGTAACCTCCCATTTTTTATGTAAATGGTGTTGAATCATGTAAGGATTTGTTCTGTACACGTGAATAATTCAAGTATTGGGATATATAATTAGCCTACACTTGTTTAATACACTCTCTCAATATGAAAAAAATATATAAATTATCAAGGGTTCATGAGGGAGGGGGGAACAGGAAGGGAAGGGAAAAAAATGATGAGCTGATACCAAGGGCTCATTGTTGAAAGCAAATGTTCTGAGAATGATGATGGCAACAAATGTACAAATGTGCTTGACACAGTGGATGGATGTATGGATTGTGATAAGGGTTGTACAAGCCCCCAATAAAATGGTTTTTTTAATTAGCACCAGGTGCTAATCAATGACACTGTTAGCAGAGGGTCTTTATGCTCCAGGAAGATGGTTTTTCCCACAAATTAATAAGGAAGTCTCTAAGGTAAGCCAGGGGTAGATAAAAAGGATATATTTTGGACCCAGAATTGATCCTAGTTACAATCTAAGAGCAGTTGGCTCTTATGAGAGGACCCTGCTGGATACTCACCCTCATAAAGGAAACACAGAAGATATGGGTGCTATAGCAAAGTGTGCAAAGAAATTAGATTGTGCCCAACTAGCATCTGGGTTCTCAAAAGTTTGCTTCCAAACAGGAAGCCATGTACATGAAACATCAACTAAGCCCACCATTCACGACCCAAGGATTATGAATCTTATAATCCAAATCTGAAGATGAGACTAGTATCAGAGCTTAAATTGTGAGATTCTAATTTGCAGAAGACTATGGATAAGTGGAAGCCCAAAATACATTTGCAGGATCTACACCAGGAATAGAAACCTCTGGTGATTTCTCTCTAATCATAAGAGAAGGATGGGAACAAATGGGTTGCCAGACAGGGAGTATTAGAGCGATGACTACAGGAGATTCAAATGATCAACTGACTTGAACAGTTAAAACCTTGTCACTTGATCTCATCTCTGATACACTCTGGGCTTGATCTGGTTTCTAATATTTCCAGTGGCTTTCTTTTTCCCTTATAGGGCTTTATCTCTGTAATAGTTTGTCATTGTGGGGAGCCTTCTTGAATCTTTGCTATGAGTTTCTATGTGAAACCCAGGACTGATAAACCTACAGAGACAAAAACTAGAATAAGAGTTCATAGGGGTACGTCGGGAGCGGAGAGGAGAGAGAGATGATATCAAGGAGTCCAAGAAAGAAGAAAATGCTTAAGACCTGATTTGGGTAGCGATTGTACAATACTGTTTGATATGCTTGAACTATGGAATGGTATATATGGGTAAGATCCTCTTAAAATGGTTTGAAGGGAGAAAAGAAAAAGAGTGATAATGAGCAAGTTGAAGTGAAAGAAGTCTTTATAATTTTTCCCTTCAAAGGGAAGAAAAGCTTCTGCCCTCAGTCCTGACATTCTTACAAATGGAAAGGGATGATCTGGCCGTAATGATGAACTGCACTCAAGTTTGCGGTACTTTGGCCAGTGTGGCTGGAATCCAGGGAAGTATCCAAGCCATTCCCTTAAGAACAAGAAAGGTATTAGTAACAAAAGTGTGGACCATTCATTTAGTGCAGTCAGCATTCTTGCTGAAAAATACCTCATATGGCCACTGTGTTGGAACTGTTGAGACAATATTGTCGTCTTTGTTTGCTGCTTCCAGCAGTCCCTGGGGTGTGTTCATGGACCACGCCGGGGTGCTGGTGAAAAGGTTATCATCCACATGCTGCCGTGCTGCTGTTAAGCCAGTTAAAGTCACATAAGTAGGGGGCAGTGATGGAAGCGCTTTGTGAACCACATGAGAAGCAGCACGAGGTCTTTTGCCTGCAGTGGCACAATGGTTACAACCGTAAGGTCAGCATTTCGAGCCCTCCAGTCGCCTCATGAGAGAAAGAGGAGATACTTAGTCTGTAAAGATTTACAGGCTCAGAAATCCTATCTAAAGTCTCTGAGTCCAAAATGACTCCATGGCAATTGGTTTGGTTTGGTCCTTCTGGTGTGATGCACTTCAGGAAGTTAAACCTATGCAGGACTGCCCGCAGACTACGGGATTAACGCTTGTGTAGGTGGTGACAAAGCTAGAGGCACCGAGGCGTCTTTTTTTCTGTACGAGTGCGGGCGCCTAGTGGAGCACACGATCGCTGCATTCAAAATCAGATGGGCATGAAGGGCCGTAGAGAAGAGTCAGGTCAAGGAACGGAGGCAAGGGCTGGAGAGCAGGAAAGCCGTGCTGCTCTGGCTCTGCAAGAAGATCAGAGGTGCTGCTGGCGTGCACTGCTCGCTTTCATCTTGAACTCCAGAGCAGATCCAGAGCTATCATGGAAGAGGCAGCCGTGTGTGATGATGCTGTTCAACTGAACAGTCTCCTCCATGCTACTGAAGACGAAGTAAAGGCACCCACTCCCAAACTGACCATTTCCCAGAGTGAGGTGCCCCAGAGGGAGTTTTTAATACATGCGAAGGCCGAGGAGGCACCTGACAGCAGCAGAGGCTGATGTGGAAGACATCAAAGGTGAAGCCACATGAGACCTTTTGACATTGGTAGCTGGATGGGACTTGGTAGACTCTTCCCCCACCCTTCACTAAGCCTCAGCTTGTTTCTGCTGTCTGTGGCTTCATGAAGGTGAACCCTTCAAAGCTGAGACTTAAAAAAAAGGATTTCCAACCTGCCACTAGAACCCCAATGGCACAATGAATGAAGCATTGGGTTATTACCAACGGATGTGTGGTGCAGACCCACCAGGCGCTCCCTGGGAGGCAGATGCGGCAGTCTGTGGAGGTTTACAGCCTCAGAGCACTTCTACTCCACCCTGTGGAGTTGCTATGCTTTGGTGTCGACTTGAAAACAGTTGCTTTTGTTTTTTGTAGGATATTCAAAAGTTTTCAGCTTTACTACCTGTGACACTAAACTGGTGTCAATTTGAGGATTAAGAGTGGTGGGGTGGAGTCTAGCTTGTCAATCTGGAGATAGCCAATGAGACCTCTGCATGGACATGGCCTTCTCCTCTGAGAATTCTAGAAAATGTGGTAATTCCTCCTTGGAGGCAGGAGACGTGACCTCTCAGCTCACTTCCTGGGAGACACTGCAGCTGACAAGACACACGGCAGCATGCCGATAGACCCTGAGCCCTGGAAACTGGAGGAGCCATGGGGAGACCCCTGCCAGCACTGAGATGCTTCTACCGCCACTGGATGCACAAGGCTCTGCGCTTATTGGCCTGTGATTATCCTAGTGTCATTGCATGTGATTTTTGTGAGTCTGAAGAGGACTTATAGATTGGTATCAGACATATGGGCCAATATTAGACTTGTGACCTTGGACTGGACTGGGCTGGGATGTCTTCTCAATGTTCAGTTGTTCTTGTGTATAAACCTCTTTCTTATATACCTTTGAGTGTCTATGGATTTGTTCCTCTAGCCTACCCAGACTAAAACACCACGCTATCAGTTGGAAGTGAGTTGGTGAAAGGGATGGATTTCAATGAAGTAATTCACAAGTCCGCAGCTGTGAAGGCCAAGAAAGGGCCTCTCTGATTTGGTCGAGAAGTTCATGAAGTGCTGAAATGTGTGCGTATTGGATGCTGTTCATTTCCACGATGCTACTTCATTTCTGAATAGACTCCCTTATGCATTTATCTAAAACGTCTGTATTGCTTGAGCCATTTCTGATTTGGCAGACTTAATCCATTAATGTACCTCTTGTAATAGTAAAGTTTAACATTAAAATGAGCATAATGTTGACGTTTTTCTGAAGCATTGCTAGAGCCTTTTGTTTTCTTACCACACTCTCACTTGTAGCACATAAAACTATATAAATATAAGAGATCTAAGCAGGGTGTGTGATAGGGTAATTTAAAGGTGCAACTTTAAATTTTGCCAGTTTATGTGATATACAAGATATTAATGATATACAAGAATTGTGATTTTTGAGTAACATTGGCACACAATGCACGATTAAGGGGTCTGTGGTCTGCCACCTGGTCTGTGTGGGTGGATGGGGGAGGGTGGGTGAAAGAGGGTGGTCACGCCAAGTCTAGTGCATCTCAGCAACTCCCAAAGATGGGCCAAGTTGTCTAGAGTCAGTCCCATGGTCCACTCTTCCCATATACACCCGGTAGGGGGCGCTAGGCCCTGGTCCCGGGGTCTGTGGCAGGCTCTCAGCCTCATCACCTGGCTTAGTTCTCCGAGGTAGGCACAGTTGTTGTGCCGACTGTATATAGGAGAAGTGAGGCTCAGAAAGGTTGAGTTACTGTCCAAGGTCTCCCAGCCAGTGAACACCCAAACTAGACTTCCCAAGCTCCATGAGCACCCCGCCTTTGCCTGTGCCTAGAGAGAAAGTTCACACTCCACCTTCCAACTATTGAATTCCATGCCATCGTCAAGGCCAAGCTCCCTGCCAGCCCCTCCGAGGAGGCCTCCCTTACCATTCCTGCACCCCCCAGGCACGGGTCCTGCCCTCCTGCCCCTCCTGTCCCCTCTGGGAGGTTGTCGGCCACATTTCTCTTGTGATTTTAACGACATTGAACCTCATACAATGGCTTTCCCCTCCTCGGGGCTTGGGGTTTGTCTTTTCAATGTGAAATTTACCTTTTTTCCTAAATAGATACACATTTAATGCAACGGCCCAAGAGATGATAGAATATAAAAAAATGATAACTATAGAGAGTTCCTCAGCTAGTGTCTTGCCTTTCTGTAAGCCCACGGTGAAATGTAAGACCAATCATTCCACAAGCATGATGCACTCTCTTCCTTCGGGCCTCTCCAGAAGCAGACTCTGAGGCCATGAGAGCAGACGCAACCGCTGTGGGAGCTGCATTTGGGGACAGTTCATTGGTAGTTGAGTGGGGAGGTGAGGCAGGAAATGGAAGACCGCCAAGAAAGCACATTCCCAGCAGGCGACACTACTATGGTGACCAGAGCTGCATTGAGAGATGGTGTGGAGCATGTCAGGACTCCGGGTGGGCTTCCTCCAACTCCTCTCAGTCATTGGTTGAGGGGAGTTCCCCTGGTTCTTGGTTTCCTGGTGTTTCGGGTATTCACATGGACAGAGCAGACTCCAACACTAGGCAGGAACCCCCAGGGGAAGAGGCACTGGTGCTGGGAGCCGCGAGGAGCCATGGGAACGTGTGAGAAGTGCAATCACAGCCTCTGCTGTACATCCCAGGCTCGTGGAAAATAAGACAGGCAAGATCTCCACACTCAAGGAGCGGATGACCTATTGGGAGAGAGAGAGAGATGTAATGGAATATTACACACGCACATACACACATACCACAGATATCAATCTAGAAAGGAGACCTGGTAACACAACAGCTACCCACTTGGTTGCTAGCTGAAGGTTGGCTGTGAGATCCGCACAATGGTTCCGTGGGTGGAAGACCAGGCAAGGTGCTCCTGTAAAGAGGATGGGCTCAAAAACTCTTTCAAGACAATTCTACTCTGTCACAGGAGGTGGCTAGAAGTGCAAGCTCAACTAGATGGGTCTTGACAACAACCACACCAGTGTCATGGAGCTGAAGGAGAATGAGTGTGCCACTACTTTTAAGCAAGTTCTTCTGCTGGGCTCAGTTTTCACATCTATGAAATGGGGACAAAACAGTAGCATGTACTGTTGTTTTGAGAGTCTGTAAATGGCTACATATACAACATTTGGCAAAAGACTTGGCACAGAGGAGACTCAATACATGCTGTTACATCATCATCATCACCATGACTGATAGCATAACATCTCTAGAGAGGAGCATAGACAAATCTTGACCATCACAGTGGTTCCTCCGGGGGCCCTTCTGCCATGGAGAAGGCCAGGGGGGCTCCTGGGGCCAGTAGGACAATGGCTCCACCAGCGGGCAGGGAGTCCTGGTGGCCCTGCACACACCACATAGACCAGCCAGGCAAAGGAAAGTGGGGCCTTGGGAGAAGCTGCTACAAGCCCATCTCCCACTCACTTCCAGTCTCTCCAGGGACAGTGTCCCAGCACGCTCTGGGTTCTGGTGAGCTCTGAGCTTTCCCTCAGGTGCGGCTCCTGATGAGCTTGAGTGACCCTCTCCATCCAGCCCCGCAGCAACAGGGACTCACAGCTTGCATTGCGAGCTCCTGGTCTCTTCCGTTCTGGTGTCAACCTTGCCGATGTGTGGGGCTTTGGGCCAGCCTTCCTCTTGCTGTCCCTGTGACTCATAAACCCTCTGACTCAGAAGGTAGCTTGCTCTTTATCGATTGGCCAAATCGATCAGGCTGTGGCCTCCTTGACTGCGGTCTGCTTGACGGCAGCAGAGCATGTGTTGACAGCTGGGTGGGAGGCAGGGGGAGTGGGACGCAAGCAGAGGGAAGTCGGGAGATGAACCGTGAGAAAAAGAGAACCACGGAGAGCCAACATTCACCCGGTGTCCTGCGTCCAGGGACGCCATGAACTTCATTCATGCCATCCTCATGACAACCCTATGAGGCAGATACTCGCTTTGGAAGTGAGGTCACACCGTGTGTGACAGCAGTGGCAGAGCCTAGGTTAGTACATAGGCCTCACCTCGGAGTGGCTGACGTGCGAGAAGGTGGGAGGACAGCTTCCACAAGGCCTTGAGGTGGTTCCTCCACAAGACCCTGAGGCCCACCGATAAAGTGGGGACGAATGTCCCTGTGCCTCCACAGTGGACTCTTCCCGTGAGCTCACAGAGCCATGTGGGGGTGGGGGTTGTCTCACACCCTGCTCCTCTCTCACGGGCTGACTCTCGAGTAGAGGGTGCTCAGTAGAGGGTGCTGCCTTTCCAGACCCCACTACTGGTGGCCCTGTGGCTGTGGTCGCCGGTGGTCCCTGGTGGCTGGGCTTGTTGCCGGCAGGCAGCTCACACAGCTGCTGTTCACAGCAGCCAGACCCCCTTCCCCCACAGGTCCCCAGGGCTGGAGGAATGTTCCAGGACAGCTTGGAGTCATTAGTCTCTCTCTGCTCAATCCGGTCTCTCGCTCTGGTGGTGAAAGCCTGGTTTCAGACCTGGGGCGGGGCGGGGGACGGGGGTGAGAGAAGGCCTGGGGCCTCTTCTGCTCTCCGCCACCCTTCTCTCCTTCCCCCTGGACAGTGAGAAAGTGGCTGGGCCTCTGACAGGGCCGCCCACCCCCACTGGGCTTCTCCCTATGGATCACCTTCCATGAGCACTGGACCTGGGCCCCTGAACTGAAGGAAAAGGAGCAGGCTTTGGTGCAATGTCTGCCGTGTGCCCAGGCCACATCTTGGGACATCTGTCTGTGGGGTTTGCTGTCAGAAACTCCTGCTCCCTGCCTTGGGCAGGTTGGGGGGTGGGGGTGGGGGCGTGTCTGGAGAGCACTGCCGTGGGAAAGCAGATGCCTACAAGGGGCTGGGGCATGTGTTATCTGGGGGCCAGGCCTTGGCCGGCTCCATGCACAGGGCAGCACGGGATTGAGCAAGAGTTCCAGCACCCCGTCCACCCGCCTTGCTCAGAAGATGGGGAGACAGAGGCTCGGCCAGTAACAGAGAAAGCTGGCCTCAGGGGCCCCCGTCCCACCACCCCTGGCCATTTGACCACAGTGACGGTAGTGGCTCTGATCTGGGGCACCCTTGTGGGCAGTGTGGACACTGCTGCGGAACTTGACCAAGAGGATGTCGATGAATCTTAGCTGGGGACACTAACGTAAAGTGACCAGATTTTAAGCGGCACACCAGGAACCGGGGCAGGGGGAGGGGAGGGTTCTTGATGAAAATTTTGGTCTATATGGAGCAACAAAAATGCTCATAGAATGCAAAAAGAGTGTTACAATATATTTATTTTAATTTTAAAATGCCACGGGACGTTGTTAAATTGTTAAAAAGCAGGACGTCTGGTCACCTTACACTAACACCATTCCGATGTCACAACCGAGGAAACAAAGAAGGGGTGCGGATGGTCCAGATTCCATCCCCTCCCCAACACACACACACATGGGAATGAGGCGGGGGTGGTGGCCTAGCTGTACCCATCCAGCTGCTTCAATGGCAGTTTGTTTGGGACCAGACGGCTTTGGGGAAAACAGTGAGGAAAGATGACTTTCTAGGACTTTGCTGGGTGGTCGGATGAGAGGCAAGATGGAGCGCTTTTGGGACCTGGCCTGCCTGAGATGAGGCAAGCACCTAGATGAGGCAGACTCAGGAGACGCTGGGGGAGGGGTGG
>PVJH01013398.1:0-60706 GCA_004026705.1 Nesogale talazaci | reverse complement strand
ACACATCAGATAAGACCACAGAAGAGGAGATAAAAAAAGAGGTACCCTTCACAATAGCCAAGCATAAATTGAAATATCTAGGGATATACCTGACAAAAAGAACAAAAGATCTATATGCGGAAAATTACAGAACACTATTACAAGAAACCAAGAATGACTTCAAGAAATGGAAAAATATCCCATGCTCGTGGATCGGAAGACTCAATGTAGTCAAGATGACAGTCCTACCCAAGGCACTATATAAGTTTAATGCAATACCAATACAAGTACCATCCTCCTTCTTCAAAGAAATGGAAAAAAATGATTTCTAACTTCATATGGAGAGGGAAGAAGCCCAGAATTAGTAGAGAACTCCTCAAGAAGAAGGACATCGTGGGAGGGCTTGCCTTACCTGACTTTCGCACATACTATATAGCCACAGTGGTCAAAACAGCATGGTATTGGCATAATGACATATACTCAGACCAATGGAAAAGAACTGAAAATCCAGAAATAAAAACACAAGCATACAGACAACTGATCTTCGATAAGGGCCCCAAAAGTATCAAACGGAAAACAGATGCCCTTTTCAACAAGTGGTGCTGGAAAAAATGGATATCTACCTATAGAAAAATGAAGCAAGACCTTTACCTCACTCCATGCACTAGAATAAATTCAAGGTGGAATACAAACCTTGAAGTAAAACCCCAAACTATTTGGGCCATCAATGAAGGAATTGGGAACAATCTGAGAACACTGGCACAGGGGCTACATAGGCTAACAGAAATAGGGAAAGACACAAACACAGAGGAGGCTCAAATAGACAAATGGGATATATTAAAGATTAAACACCTGTGCACATCGAAAGAATTCACCAAGAGAGTACTAAGAGAGCAGACAGACTGGGAAAACATCTTTGGCAATGACAAATCAGATAAAGGTCTTATTACTAAAATCTACAATAACCTGATAGCTTCCAAAAAGAGCAAAACTAACTGCCCACTGAGGAGATGGGCAAAGGAATTAAACAGAAGTTTCACAGATGCAGAAATCAGAGAGGCCAATATAAATATGAGAAATGCTCCCGATCATTAGCCATAAGAGAAATGCAAATCAAAACAATAATGAGATACCACCTAACACCCTCAAGGATAGCCCAATTCAAAAAGTCAGAAAGTAACAAATGCTGGAGAGGCTGTGGGGAGATAGGGTCGCTTTTACACTGCTGGTGGACCTGCAGGTATGTACAGCCACTATAGAAATCAATTTGGAGATATCTAAAACAGATGGAAATTGAACTATCATACGACCCAGCAATTCCACTGCTGGGCGTATACCCAGAAAAGACAAGCAACAATCCATGACCAGAGATCTGTGCTCCAATGTTCATCGCACCACAGTTCACAATTGCAAGGAGTTGGAAGCAGTACATATTCCCATCAACTGATGAATGGATTAAAAAGGTGTGGTACATACATACAATGGAGTACTATGCATCGCTGAAAAGCAGTGATGAACGCATGAAGCACGTAACCGCATGGGAAGAACTGGAAGAAATTATGCTAAGTGAAGTTAGCCAAGCGCAAAAGGGCATGTACAATATGAATCCACTGAGGTAAGCATATTAATAATTTTAAAATTGGAAAGGGGCATCGGGAAAAAGTACTCTATAGAGAAAATCCTTGGAGAAGACCCAGGTAATATGGCAGAGGCCAGATCAAATCTAAGGCTACATATAGTCGCCATCAAGGGGGGGCGGGAGGCAGATGGTGATGTGTAGAAAGGAAAGGGGGCACAAAACCATCAAAAGGGAGCATATTGTTTATATCTCCACAGGGAAAGAGGGACGAAACTTAAACCTGGAGACCCAGCATGTGAATGCAGCATGACAGCATGGAGTGGAGAACCAGCAGAGGGACCTGAGAACACAACCCCAACCCCAACTATAGAGGCAGCCACCTCTCTACCAGAGGAAGTTGACTTGGAGGCCAGCACTGAAGCTGAAGCTTGGGGAGTGAGATAAGCCTGTCCAGAGCACATGAGAACAAATGAAAGGGAAGGAAGAGAGAATGACGTGCATCCTGGCCCACCGAGCCTTCAGGGCAATAATGCCACTCAGAACAGCTAATGCACAAAGTGGACTGCACGGCCAGCCCCATTATGAAATACGGCTACCCTCACTGACCCAAGGTCTTTTGGGGCCAGGAAGAAGAAGCGGGGTCAAGATTATACCCTGTCGGACACAAGCACACCAATGCAAAGCACTAAGAATGTGCAGCAGAGCATAGAGTCATAGATGGAATGCCAAGGATATACTTTGGGACCAGGGTATTGTCACCCCATTCGACTCAACCAGGGGTCACTCTAGGAGGTCAACTACATACTCTGAACTTTATACAGATTTTTATATTGCTACTATTTTTATTATTCTGTTACATATTATATAGTACATTGAGGGGGTTTCTTGCTGTTATCATTGTTTTATTTGCTTAAGTTGCTCCATTTTAGGAGACCTTTCTTCTACATATTGCTACCTCTACAGGTCTATCTAGACAAGATAGACTGGACAAAGAGGTTAGAGGCAAAAATGACAGGACTGATGGTTCCAGGGTAGGGGACATTGAAGAGGGGGAGGAGGGGGAAAGGTGGTGATGTCGACCAGCCCAGGAAAAAGGGAATAGCAATTGATATAAATGCAGGGACAAGGTGGGTGAGAGAAGGCCAATAGGGATTGATTAAGACTAGTGTAACAGAGAAAACATACTGAAACCCAAAGGGAGAGTGAGCATGATAGTGGGACAAGAGGGAAGAAAATGGAAATAGAGGAAGGAACTGGGGGATAATGAACATTTATAGAGGTTCAAATGCAGGTATGTACATAGGGGCATATATTTATAAGTGAGGATGGGGAAAGAGATTAATGTGTATACTTATAGGGTTAGTAGTAGGACAACAGATGGGCATTGGATCTCCACTCAAGTATCTCCTCTGCTCAAGAACACTTTGTTCTATTAAATTGGCATTCCAAGATGCTCACCTTTCCGACATGATCACTGAAGACAAATGTGTGCATAAACAAAGGTAGCGAAGAAAGTTGATGGTGCCCGGCTCTCAAAAGATGGAGTGTCTGGGGACTTAAAGGCTTGAAAGTAAACAAGCAGCCCTCTAGCTCAGAAGCAACAAAGCCCACATGGAAGAAGCACACTAGCTTGTGGAATCATGAGGTGTCAAAGGGATGAGATATCAGGCTTCAAGAACTAAAAAACATAACATTGCATGCTCACTTTCCTGATGTGATCACTGAGGACAGATGTGTGCATAAGCAAATGTGGTGAAGAAAGCTGATGGTGCCTGGCTACCAAAATATGTAGTGTCTGGGGACTTAAAGGCTTGAGTAAACAAATGGCCAATCAGTTCAGAAGCAATAAAGCCCACAAGGAAGAAGCACACCAGTCTGTGTGATCATGAGGTGGTAAAGGGATCCAGTGTCAGGCATCAATGAGCTAAAATTATATTATTATTAATGAGGGGGAGTACAGATTGGGGACCCAAAGCCCATCAATAGGTGAGGTGACATCCTTTTGCACAGGGCTTACAAGGAGGAGATGAGTCAGTTAAGATACAGGGAAGGAGCTATGAAATATGCAACCTTCCTCTAGTTCCCATGCTGCCTCTCACCCACTATCATGGCCCCAATTCTACCACATAAATCCAGCTAGACCAGGAGATGTACAGTGAAGTTGGAAACATGGGAAACTTAGGATAGATGATCCAACAAGACTAGTAATAGGAGTGGTAATACCAGGAGGGTGGAGGGGTGGAGGAATAGAAAGGGAGAACCAACTTCAGGGATCTACATGTAGCCTCCTCTCTGGGACACGGACAACAGAGAAGTGAGTGTTGGGACACAGTGTACAGTGTACAGGATGAAAAAAAATAATCTGTAAATTACTAAGGGTTCAAGGGGAAGTGGGGGAGGAAGGGTAATATAGGGAGCTAATAATGGGGGCCTGGAGGAAGGGAGAATGTTTTGAGAGTGATGATGGCAATGGGTGTGTAAAAGTGGCCTGCATACAACTGAAGTTGTTAGGGATTGTGATGGGAGTTGTATGGGCCCCCAATAAAATGATTCATTTTAAAAAAGGGGGGAGGGGAAAGGGGAGGGTGTTTTTGGTTGTTTTTTTTTAAAGGAGCTTGTACCAAGGGCTCAAGTGGAAAATGTTTGGAAATGTATGTGGCAACATGTGTGCAAAGGTGTTTAATACAAATGATGTACTGAATGTTGTAGTAGCTGTAAGAGCCCCCAATAACATTATTTAAAAAAACAGAGAGAGAAAACATAAAAACATACATAATTCCAGGTCTGTCAACTGACCCTTATGACTCTCTCTCCCCACTTGTCCTGATGAAATGCCAGGAGCTGCCCCTCCTAGCCTAAAGTTTATTTGGGGGACTCTTTAGGAGCATTGTGACTTTGTTTTGCTCTAGTTGCTGATCTGTTATGTTCCTTCTTGGTTTGCCCCCACTGCAGGGGGTTCCAATCACACTGCTTCCCTGCCGTGTAACCCCAGTATTGTCCTCTGTCACAGTATGCTCCAGTAAGGAGACATCATGTCTTGAGCTGTTAGTGACCCTAAAATCCTCTCTGTGCCTTAGAACCTCCATCAGAGAAGCCCTACTCCAGGCTTGGTGTGCTTATATGGGTCTAGACTGTCCCTTGCTCTCTTTCCTTCTTGATTTTCATATCTTGACTGATACTTTCATGATCAGGGATTGTGGATTCAAGTAAGATAAAATTCTTGACAAATTCCATCTTTTCTCTGTTTATTGGATCCATTGTTCCAGTTGTAAGGATCTTGGTCCTCCTTACATTGAATTGTAATCCATATTGAACACCAGTATCCTCAGTCTTTACCAGCAAGTGTGTCAAGTCCTCCTCATCTTCAGCAAGCAAGGTTGTATCATCTACATATCTCCTCCAATCCTGATGCCTCATTGTTTTTCACATAACCCAGGTTTTCCTATTATTTGTTGTGTTAGTCCGGGTAGACAAGAGAAACAAATTTATAAACACATATATGGATATAAGGGAAAGGTTTATATTCAAGAGGAATGGAACATTGAGAAAACATCCCAACCCAGTCCAGTTGAAGGTCATAGGTCTGATATTAGCCCACATGTCTGATACCCATCTATAAAGTCTCCTTCTGATTCACAAAGTCACAAGCCAATGGGTGCAGAGTCCCGACTCTGGCAGGTATCCCTCATGGCCCCTTGTTTCTGGGCTCAGGGTCCAACAGCAGTATCCATTGGTGATAGAAACATCTCAACACTGGTATGGGTTTCTTTGTGACTTTTCTGGCTTCAGAGGTCTGGATCCATCAGGATGAGGTCATGTGGCTTCTCCTCCAACTCTTCCGGTTCCTCGGACACTGCCCTCTTGTCTTGTCAGTTGAGCGACTCCCAACAACTGGGAAGATAATCTCTCATCTTCACAAGGGAAATATTGCGAGACTTCCCAGAATTCTCAGAGAAAGATATGCCCACACAAAAATCTCCTTGACCACTCACTGGCTATCTCCAGATTGACAGGCTAGACTCTAACCCTAGACTCCCAATCATGAAATTGACATCAAGTACATAACCACCACATTTGTTCAGCATATAGATTAAATAATTATGTTAGAGAATACAACATTAACACAAACCTTTAATACCAAAGAACAAAGTTTTGTCCAGAATTCTGATTAAAAGTATGGACACTTAAATTTTTTTAGTTGGACCTTCTCCTCAAACCTAAAAGATAAATTAAACAGATATTACTAACCCTACTTTACAAATTTAGAAATCTAAACACAGAAATTTTTGTCTACTCTTCTACTGGAGGCTAAGCAGAGCAAAAGCAAATATCTCCTGACCTCTTTGAGTATCAGGTATTACTCTTAAACCACTATACAATGTAGTGAGTATCATTATATTGTCCCTAAATTTTCAGTTGAATTTGCAATGATGCATCGATGTTTAAGTTCAACTAATGACTAAAGAACATAAAATCACATTGTAAAATTATATCAAACATTTCTGTTTGACAATGCAAGATATTCAATAACTGACAGATTCATTCATATTAGAAGAGACTATACCATAATGAAAGTGAACAATTCAATTAAGTGTCTATTCACCATTCAAACTTTATACCCTTTAGTATCTTACTCCAGCCACTTGAACAAATTCATGGTCTTGGCAATAAAAAGATACAGAAATCTTATAAATGTAAGAGTGTTCTTCGAGTGAATGTCAAACATTGTGTAAGATGGGTTTGGTGGGGTTTTTTAAGTACTGAGCAAACTTTGTACTTAAAAAAATCTTGCTGTGTTACTGATAATCGAAAATGGATTTACTTAGCTGGCTAGCTTTAATTAGTTTGCTGGTGCTCCAAAGACTTTTGTGCGAATGGGGTTTTTTTTAATACCTGTAATGCATACAAGCGTTAAATCAAAGCTGGCTCCAGCAAAATGTAATTCTAAAAGCCCTAGAGTAAAATCAAGATAAAATAATTTACACAACAACCATTGCATCAAAATAGAAAGAAGTCTGTAAATAGTTCAATAACTGTTACCACTACAATTTTCTGAAGAAAGAAAACCAGAGCTTAAAACTTTATCACAGATCTCACGTTCATTACATTTCAGTTGCTTTTAGCTTGTCCAAAGGGTAGTCATTTCTAAAGCACAAGTTAACAAGTTAACAATGTATTAAAGAAAGGAGATGTACAACCATAAAGAGAATCAGTTCCTTTTCTCTTAAAAATGTATATTTAATACTGATAAAGACTGTAATTTCATAAATAGAATGCAAGAAAAAGTATCAAGCTAGGCAGGGAGGATGATTTCTCAGTGCTGGGGCTATACCAAATATGGAGGTAGCAGTACTGCCTCACCCAGGCCCCTGCACGTGCCTGGGTTTTGACTGCATTCTACTGGACCTGGCGGTGGGTGCTGAGCTGCTACCCATTAGACCAGCGATTCAAACCCACCAGCACCTCCACCCAAGAAAAATGAAGTTCTCTGCTCCCATAAAGTGTCCCTCCCAGAGACCCTCGGGAGAAGTAAGGAGGTCACTATGAGTCACAATCAACTCAACAGCAGTAGACTTTGGTCTGGGATTTCTAGAAATAAAATAATGATGAAACAGGTAAGTCCGTGGCTACCAACTTGAAGTCTGACCATTGGAACTCACCCACCAGCTCCCTGGGAGACAGATGTTGGTGATCTGCTTCCATAAGGATTACTGCTAAGAACCCCCTATTGAGCAGTTCAAATCTGTCATATGGTGTAGTGGTGAGGGGGAAATCAACTGGATGTCACCTAGCAATAACTAACTGTATATATTAGAAAACAAATGGAGTAATGCAAATATGTAGTTATCAATTTCAAGCAAAGGAACATGCTTTTGAAACATAGAAAAGATGACCAGACAAAAGTGCAAAAGGAGAAAGATAAAGAGGAAAATGGATTTTTAAAAATTGTATTAGGCTAAACATACTACCATGATATCAAGAGAAGACAACCTCTATCTAGAGGTGCAAATATTAAGACCCCCTAAATTAGTTGCCTCTCACCCAAACTCCAAATGTTAAATCTTGTCAAATGCCAAATGTTTGTAAAAGAGAAATGAAGTTAACAAAGCAGAAAAATAGCCAAAATTTCTCTGAGACCAGAAGGCAGAGAGCCTGGCTCAAGACTCAATCTTTACCTCAACTGTGTGACCTGCTTCAAACTGTCACATTTCTGAGGGTTTCATGACCTAAAAATTAATGGTATCACTTCATCAATGACCTGCGTGTCCCAGAGGATTTAGGGGGATTAGGAAAGTGCTGAAATTGTTCTGGGTCATAGAACTTTAGGAGGTCTTTATTGACCTAATGATGTTCTCTGGGATAACCCAGGCATTTGCTATCCCCACCCCCCAGGATGACTTAGGGTGTCAAATTCTCACAAAGATTTCTTTTGTGCCAATTTTGATACCTTTTCAAATATTCACCTTAATATACTTCTAGTAACCATCCTCGAGTACCTTCCCACAACCATTCCACATTCTCAGTGAAGAAGCAGTATGAGTAGGACTTCCCAGCGTCCTGGGTCCTTCTCGGTGTGTCCTAATCTTGAGCATCCATGACGAGCGCGTTGTACCTAGCTCTCCCCAGGCTCTCAGGATTCAACTATTTTTGAAAAATCTATAGATTCACTCAGGGTATCAAACACCTTATTATAGAATAGTGGCCTCTGGGATACTAGGTCTCCTCCAAAATAGCACAATAATATAAAGTGCTGCAAAAATATTTTTTTGCTAAAGCATTTAAGTAACAGGCCTCAGTCCTAAGCCTTTTGTGGCTGAGATTCATGTTGAGCCTGGGTTAGTAAAAAGAAAAAATAATAATGAAGGAGAGAGAAAAAAAATTTGAAGTCACCTCCTCTGATTTGATTTAAACCTTTTTATTTGGCTCTCTTATTAAGCAACCACATTAGTCTTGCATAAGGGCTATAATTTTATAAGATTGTTATAAGGATAAAATTAGGAAATTAAGGTAAAAAGGCTCTCTGATAACTTATATTTCTAAAATTATTAATTTACATTAGGGACTAAAACAAAACATAGAATCATAGATAGGTTGTGAACAACCTATCAATTTATAGAGTATGAAGTAATATTTCTATAATTTCTAATCATATACATACGAAGGCAAGTCACAGAGTATTGCTACAAAATCATAGAAACTTTGATTAAACAAACATATCAAAATGTGCAGCTATTGTTTCTTAACATATCCTCCAGCTAGAGCTATACACTTCTGACATTGGTTGTTTCCATTCCTCAAGAGAGAATTCTTCCTGCAATAAATTTAATGCTCTGTGAATGTACCATGTCAAAACAGCAGTTTTGGCATCCCCCAAAAGCTCAAACCATGTTCCTTTGACATGTTCTTTCTATCTAGAAAAGAAAAAGGGATTTGGAGGGATATGGTCAGGGCTACAGGATGGATCAGGTTAAGATTTCCCAACAAAATTGTCTAGGCTAGCCTTGCTACCCTTTAAAAAATGATGCATTATCATAACAAGGAAAAAAATCTTCAGTGACACTTCCTTGGTCTTGTTCTCATCAATACAAACTTCAATGTTCTTAAAGTTTCTTCCTTGAGCACAGATATTTTGTATGGCATAAGATGATTGCATATGATCCATACAGTTGGTAGAAGAGAAAAAGGAGTCTTTATAACCTTCTAAAATGGAGGCAAACGTATATAATCTACAAAAAGATATTTGTACACAAATATCATAAATAAGTATGGTAGGTACATGCAATAGAATATTATTCAGCAAAGAACCATGAAGTGCTGACATGTACATACCACAATGTAATTTGATCTGAAAGGACAGATATATGACCCCACTTTTTTATACATACCAGATAATGTATATAGATCAAAGTTTATTAGTGGCTACCAGGTATGTGGGGTGGGAAGGAGGGAGAATAAATTATTGTTGAAGGGCCACAGCTTCAGAACGTGGTGAAGAAAATTTAAAGTGGTTGTCAATGTAGTAAAAAAAAAAAGTATCACTGAATTGCGAGTGTAAAAATTGTTGAAATGGAAAATGGTTGGTTACATGTATGGTTTACTACAATAAAAATTATCCAACAAGGAAAAAAAAACTTCTTCCTACTAAGTCCCTATGATCATGCTGTGTCAAGAAAATATATCAATGTCACCCTTTTGGTACTGTAATAATGAGTTACTCCAACCTTCTAACCATTATGCTTTGAATTTAATAGGCCTAACAGATTCTCCTGTAAGCCTCTGCTCTCATTGAACCTCTTTTTTTGGAACAGACCTTGATAAGTCTAAGACTATAGTATTTCTAAGAAAATCTGCCTGCAGCTATCCACTGATCATCAAGGAATATTCATAAATGATGTATACAATAAGGGTCTATAGAAATCTTTATAAAAATATAACAAGTCAGCAACAAAAAGACAAACAAACCAATTACAAAATGGGCGAAAGACATGAACAGAACCTATTCCTAAAAGGACATCCAAAATGCCAGCAAATATGTAAAAAGATGTTTGTGGTCCTTAGCGATTAGAGATGTAAACTGAATATTTAGCAACAACACGATGGACAAGGAATTAATCTCTAAAACCTAGTGAAAACTGCAATTCCTAAATAAGAAGAATGAATAATCCAATTCAAAAGTGTGCAAAAGTACATGAAGAGTTCACCAAATACAACATCCATGTACAACAATTGTGGAAAATAATATGGTACTATCTAAAGCAACTTGAAATAGAAATACCATGCTATCCAAAAATGCCTTTTCTGGGTACATATCCCAGAGAAATGAGAGACAGAACATGAAGAGATATATGCTCTCCCATGTTCATTGCAGTGCAATTCACAATAACAAGAAGCAGGAAACAGCTCAAATGCCTGTCAGTAGAAAATTGGATAAAGAAACACTAATACATATACATAATGGAATATTATGCATCCCTTAAAAACAAAGATGAAACCATAAAACACCCCATGACAAGGAGGAACCAGGAACCCATTACGTCTAGTGAAATTAGTCTGTCACAAATAAACAAATACTATATAAGTCTACTACGGTATGTATAAACATCAAGAAGACAGATTTTTGTTCTCAAGTTATGCACTCTTCTAATCTTCTATGCAAGCAATGAGGTAAAGAGCCAATCAAGCCTCCATGAACTAAGTATCACACCATTTATATGAATATCTTAAAAACCCTTTCACAAAGAAGGCCTTACCTCAATGGGGTTCAGTTGTTCAAGATGGGGAAGAGAGAAAAGATCATTTAGTTGCTTCCAGACAACACTGGACGAGTCAGCCCAAATCAACAGAAAATAATGAGTGATAAAAGAGGCATCCTGGAAATTCAAGTCAAGATTGAGGAAGGAGACCAAGAATGAAGGTGATTACATTTCTGTTGGGGGTGGGGGCAAAACAAGTAGCACAATCTCCCATCAGAGGAGGAAACAAATAAGAAAAACTCGTAACAATACTTATTCATAACCCATGGAGAATATACCTGGTACTAAGATCACAATTGTATACTTCACCTACTTTCTATCCAGTCCTTGGTGGCTCAGGTCATGTGCTAGAGAACTAGTACTTTAGGGTCTGTCTCTTCGAGGTACACATCTTTTTTAAGTCACAAAATAAGGGATTCAATGGAGAAACCCCACATAGTTAAATAGGCTTTATCTCAAACTCACCTCTAGCATGTTTTTCTAAGAACTAACATAGTCCTTTGGACTTCAATCTGAGCCTCCATAAAGTAAGAATAAGCAAATGACTGCTATCCCAAGGTTATGGAATTAAATGGTGATTGTTGGACTTTGGCTTGGATTTCTTATTTTCAAGGTCCCCGATGAGAAGTGTCCCAGGAATAACATGGATTTACTATTATAGTGTCTTCCTGGGTTTCTTATGACATGTATTAATTTGGTAGACATGGTTCTGCCTCTATGAATGAATGTTATTGAAAGCTTTGTCCTATTACCAACCTCCACTCCTTACATGAATAGTGTCCAGTCACTTAAGATTTTAATCCGTACAAGTCAACAATTCATGTATTGCAGTCTGACATTGGACTATACTTGTATATTCCTTTTCTGTACAGTATTTTAAATTCTATAATGTTGACTAAATTAATGATACTATCAATGGAATGACTTTATGTTCCATGGAGATGATGAATGGTCTCTCTCATAAAAAGATAATGTCTCCAATGTGACCCAAAGACATATTTAAAGAAATATATAAACTATAGCTATATGAATAGAGTTGGGCTTCCAGTGTATATAAGCCCCTATATGATAATTATTTCTTCTGATATGCCCCTACTTGATATTCACTCTCCTGAAGAGATCAGTGAAGTTACAGGTGCTATAGCAAAGTGTGGTGAAGAAACCAGATCGTTTCTGGCTATCTGAAAGAATAGCATATAGATGCAGCATCACAGTGATACCTGGAGCTGTGGCAGGAGTTTGACTTAGATTCTGCACACTGGGGCGGGGGTGGGGGAGAGGGCTGTGGAAACTTTGAGAAGTGTAAGTTATTGGAACGACTGGAATCATTGACATTCAACGATGTGGCTGTAAAGTTCACCTGGGAGAAATGACATTTCCTGAACCCGGCTCAGTAGACCTTATATCAGGATGTGATGTGGGAGAATCATAGCAACCTCGTTTCCATTGAAATCCAGAAAGTTGATGATCATTTGCTTGAGCACTCGCAACATGAAAGACGTGTGGATAAAACCAAACAATGCCATAAATTTAATGCATTGGAAAATATTCTTCATCAACATAAAAATAATTTTCCTCTGAAGAAAAATTATGAAATATTTGGCTTACATGAAAAAATGTAGAATGAGATTCATTCATTCTTGCATTAAATCAGAACAGTAGCAGCAAAATAAAGAAGTCAATTGTACTCAGTGGAGATGAGAAAACTTTTCTTGATATTGAATAGGAGCACTTTTATACTGAAATTAATTCCCTTCCATGTGAAAAATGCAGTAGTATGAAGTCACAATGCATTCGGCATCAGGAATCTGACAAAATTGAAAACCATGCATAGGTGATAAATGTGGGAAAATCTTCATCAAGGAGTCTTTCCTCTGAGCATCAGTTCATTCATATACTAGAACAGACTTATTAATGCAGTCAGGGTGGGCAAAAATTTGACAAGGTATTCAAACTCACTGCTCATTATCGTACAGCTCATAAAGGACAAAAACCATACACTTGCTTGGAATGTGGCCAAGCTTCTCATAGTAAATCATACCTCAGGGAACATGAAAATTCATGTGACAGATATGCCCTGTGTATGCTGTGAATGTGGGAAAGACTTCACTAATAACAGTGATCTTATCAGCGAACCCAGACTGGAAAGAATCTTTGTATAGTTGGTGAATGTGGCAAAGGCATCATTCAGACAGGACATCTCAAAACTCATCTATGAACTCATAATGGAGAAAACCCTTATGTATGTAGTGAGTGTGCTAAAGCTTTCAACCAGGAGCAATAACTTGCAGCACATCAAATATATCACATTGGAAAGAAACCCTATGTATTGGGGTGAATGTGGAAACCCCTTCACCTGGAAAAATGTTCTTACCAATCATCAGCAAACTCATATTTGAGAGAAATCTCATGTATGTGGTGAATGTGGAAAAGCCTTTTTCAGGAAGAAAGGCATCACTATTCATTAGTGTACACATACTGGGGAGAAATCCCATGTATGTGATGAAGGTGAAAAAGCCTTTCTCACGAAGTATGTTCTCACTTCATCAGTGAACTCATACTGGAGAGGAAACCCATGTTTTTGGTGAATGTGGAAAAGCCTTCATCCAACATCACATCTCAAAACTCATCTATGCACTCAGACTGGATAAAAACCTTATGTATCTGGTTAAGGTGGTGAATCTTTCAGCCAGAACCTGTGCCTGACAACACATCAGCTTTTTTACATAGGAAACACCTTTGAATTAAATAAACGTGGAATAGCTAATATGAGGAAATCAAGTATAATTCAACATGAGAAAATTCTTAATGAGAAAAACCTTTCAATCGGTCCAGTGCAACAAAGGTTTCCAAACAAAGAGGACTAGGGATTGGTCCAGGCTGATTGTGGCATCAGGTGATTGCAACTTACCATGTGACTACATATTCTCTGAATTGCTGTCACATTACTGACATGGCCCACTGTTGTGGGGAGAAGGACTTTCAGAGTTCTGCACAGTTCGTGAGCATCTCTTTGCTCTTCAGGTTTTCAGTGCCCAAAAGTGAACTGGACTTGGTGTTCCTGGATCACAGCGACACTGAGCAGTAGAGTACCCTCCCAGATGACAGTTGTGCCCACCCCATCTGCATGCTTTTTGTTACCACCTGGACACAGCACAAAAGTACCATAAAATAAGACTCGAGCAAATAGAACATGTATGGGAACAAGTAGTCCAGGGGACAAATGGATCATAGCAAACCTTAGTCTCCACAACAGTGAGACCAGGAGAACTAGATTATGCCCACCTACTACTATTAATTACTCTGAAAGAGAGCACAAAAGAGAACTGGGAGAACAAAGTTGACCAAATCTCAATATCATAAAATAGATCAGGGTTACTAGTCTGATGGAGATTGGTGAAATACCAGGACTATTGCCCTTAGTGACTCTTCACTCCTGGAACTGTACTCATTCCTCTCAAACAATTCTAAACCCAACAACTTACAGGCTTGGAGGGGAAGAATAACATCCAAGAGGTATACACTCTAAAACAACCAACCATCCTAAATTAAGAGACAGCATTTGCTTATGGATAAAAATTCTTAAAAGCATGAAGGAACAGGAAAGAAAGATGGTAAAACACAGGGAGGGCAGGAGTGGGAAGCATGCTGATACATCTTGGGGACTGCAATCTACAGGCTGAGCTTCTGTAAAATTCTAAATCAATAAAAAATAGGGGGAGAAAAAGGATAGCATCTAGGGTTGTATTAGTCTGGAAAAAGTAGAGAAACAATCTATAGACATGCATACGGATATAAGGAAAAGGTTTATATATGAGGAATGGGACATTGAGAAAGCATCCCAACCCAGTCCAGTACAAAGTCATAAGTCCTATATTAACTCATATGTCCAATATGAGTCTATAATGTCTCCTTCCAACTCACAAAGTCACAGGTCAGTGGGTGCAGAGTCCCAGTGCTGGCAGAGGTCTCCCCATGGCTCCTCGCTTCCAGGGCTCAGGGTCCATCAATTGCATCCAGTGGTGGTAGAAGCAACTCAGCGCTGGCAGTGGTCTCCAGGTGGCTTCTCCAACTTCAGAGGTCTGGTCCCATCAGGGCAAGGCTGTGTGGCTTCTCCTCCAGCTCGTCCAGCTCTGCAGACGCTGCCATCTTGTCCTGTCCGTGATTCATCATCTCTGAAACTAATTTCCAAAAACTGAGGAGATAGCTTCTCATCTCCATGAGGGAAATATCGCAAGATTCCCCAGATGTATCAGAAGAATGCCATGCCCACACAGAGGCCTCATTGGCTACTCAATGGCTATCTCCAGATTAGCAGGCTAGACTCCACCCCTCCATCTCAATTATGAAATTAACATAAGTACATGACCGCCACAAGGGTCTTAAGGATTGTCTTAAGACAAGTAGCCATCTAAGCAAGTCATCAACTAAGTCTACATAGAAGAAAGACACCAGCCTATGTAATCCAAGGATGGTAAATAATAAAATACAAAGTCAAAGGAGTAAATTGTATAAGAGCTAAAACTGCGAACACTATTGGCTAAAGGCTATGGGTGATAAAGGAAGACTGAAATCCATTTGCAGGATTTCCTCATGAATTAAGCCTTTGAAAAAGCCCCTCTGAACATAGTGCAGGGATTCAAATCGCTTTTTTATCAGGCAGAGAGCATTGTAAAGTTGATTAGGGCCAATGGGAGTTAGAGTAAAATGTACTGCCTTACCACTTGGTCTCCCTTTTGACCCATTTCAAAGTTGTTTCAGTTTTTAATATTTTCTGTTTTATTTTCTTTTGACGTTTTTCTATGTGTTGTCTAGTTGTTGATTTTTTGTTTGTTTGCTTGCTTCGTGTTGTGGTCTGTATGATTTTCTGTATATGAAATTCCACATAGGTAAATCAGTAGTGACAGAAACTGAATCGATAACTACCTAAAGGCAGGGGAAGAGAGGGCGGGGGTGGGGGGATAATAGCAATATGTACGAGAAAAAAATTCTCAAATTTATTGGGGGTTGATTGCACCACTTTTCTTAATATGATAGAAAGATTAAACCATATGATATGTGAAGTATATTCCAATAAATCATTTTTAAGAGAAAAATCCAAATGACCAACAAACATATAAAGAAATACTTATGATCATTAATCACCCAGGAGATGCAAATCAAAACAAGGTATCACCATAAAACAACAACGGCCACCCAAATCAAATAAATAAATAAAACAGAAAGTCACAAATGCTTGAGAGGGTACAGAGAGATTGTAACCTTCATACATTGGTGGGTCTATAAATATGTACAACCATTTTGGAAAGGGATATGGTGTTACCTCAAGCAATCAGGCACAGAAATTCTATACAAGACAAAAATACTCTAAAGAAGTAAAAGCCATATTATGCACTGAGGTATACACTTTCATGTTCACACTAGCAAAAAGTTGTAAACAACCCACATGCCTACTGGTAGAAGAATGGAAAAGGAAACTTGGGTAATACACATAAGGCAATACTATGCATTGCTAAAAAGCAAAGATGAAATCACAAAGCACCTCATGATGGATGGATCTGGAAAACATTATGCTGAGTGAAGTCAGTCAATCGGAAAAGGACAAGTATTACGTCCGAAAATGAATAGAGTTTGGAGATTTCCAAGAGAGGAGGGCAAGAGTGAGAAAATGAAGAAAAAACTAACTTGACAGATATTGACTGGAGTAAAAGAAAGGACAGAGGTGCATATCAGGAAGAAGAGAAATGAAGGACTGGACATGGGGTAAAATACAGGAGGTCATGGATGAGTGACTCCAACTGCTGGATAAAAAGTTGATGGTCTGAAATGTAAACCACCTCTACCTAAAGAAGCCAAGCACATAAGGACAAATATCGTGTGGTCCTTCGTTATAAGATGCAAATAAATCAATAGAGTGAGTACAATGTTCATTGGCAGTTCCTAATACCTGGTATGCAGTGGGAAAGTACATTTTACAGTAGCTATTAATTATTTTAATAATGGGAGAAGTGGCACTAATTGTGAATGTAATAAGTGCATCACAACTGAAGCAATAACATGCACTTGAGCACATGGGGATTAGTATAGGCAAATGTGTCCTGCTGGAGTAGTGGCTGAGTTGATAAAAGATTGCATGCAAATCTCTAAGACACAACATTGACTCTTGACTCGCTGGGAGTAAACTAGCAAAAAGGTAATCAAAAGCACAGAGAAGAAGCTGGTCTATAAGAGCTATTACTTCAACTTTTGGAAAGCAGAAGAACTAGATGGTGCCCAGCTATTGCTACTAACCATTTAGAATAGGGTCAAAATACTTAGTCCCAGACAAAAGAGAGGAAAATATGGAGAACTCACGTCCATATTTTTAAAAATAAGTAAATAAATCAGACAAACTGAAACAGTAGAGAACAGAGGTTCTCTAAGGCTTTGTCCCGAGATATTTGTTAAGCGTAGAACTGAGTCTATTCCCTGAAATCACCCTTTGTAAAATAGTAAAATGATACACAAAATAAAGGTCATTGCCCATAAGCTAGATATCCTATTTTAAAAACATAATTTCCCAAAAGCAATGAAAAGAAGATAAAGAATCAAGGAAACTAGAGTGCTAAAAAGGTTCCACAGAGAACATAATTGGAGTATGCTGACACACTGTGATAAATTAACTAATGTTGAAATTGTTAGGTGGAAATTGTCCAATGAGAATCTAAGTTGCTGTGCATCACCAAAACCTCAATTACAATGTTGTTTGCAGAAAGACAGCATAGACAAATGGCCCAGTGAAGGAAAGAGAGTGCAGAAAGAGACCCACTGCTGCTGACATTTAGCCTCTGCTTAAACATTTTCAAAGCCAAAGGACTTCCTGAAGCACTCGCTACACTGCAACGGTAAGTCAGTATTTAAAAACTCTCCATCTGCCTTTCCTTAACTTCCACCCTTGAAACGTAAGAGAACACCCTTTCCAAATAACAGTTCTTCAAATTCACGGTGCAGATATCATGTTCCCCAGAAGAGTTTCTCTTCTTTATACTGAACAATCCTGCTTCCTCCAGTCCTCCCCACACAAATTAGACACTGTCGTGTTGATACAAGAAACTTCCTTTGGGTTCCTGGAAGTATGTTCTTAGGATAAATACGACTCCATCTGTCAGAGATCCAATGAGAATAAAATCTAACTAGACAAATTTTTTTTATAAGCAGAGCAGACAGTTGCCTGTACCACATAATTGGAGGGGCAGAGACATTTTCTGTGAATAAAACATTTTACCCACTTGCCTCCCATGGAATATGAGGTTCTGATATATGAATCACAACTATCTATTAACCTATCAAGCATTACTATGAAAAAAACAAATGTGATCAAACATGAATATTGGAGAAGAAGTGAGTCCTTGAGATGACGTGGCTAGCTGAAGGAATAAACATGGGGCTGGTATCATAGAGGAGCCAAAATAGGTGCAGAATGAAACAACTAAGCATTTGGAGAATGGGACAAGCCCCCTTAAGGGGTAGCACCTGGAAATTTAAACTGTGGGAAGACACCACTTAGCAGTTGTCGTCAAGTCGACTCCCCCTTGTGGCAGCAACACCATGTGTGTCAAAATTGAATTGTGATCCACAGGGTTTTCAATAACTGATCTTTCAGAAGATCACCATGCTTTTCTTCCAAAGCCCCTTTGGATGCACTTAAACCTCTAACCTTTGTTAGAAGTTGAGCACAATCAGCATTTATACCCCCCAGAATAGGGGGATATAGGGATACAAACTAGGGATACAATCACCTGGAAACAGAAAAGAAACAGAGAAAAGAGAAGAAATGAATATTTTAATGAGAGCTACCTCAACCCCCTGTGATAGAAAACACCAGGAACTGGTGGATGGCTCAGAAGCAGAGGCATGGAGAGTTTCTCCCTTTCTCTCTCTGACTTTTTGTCTCTCATACACTTCCCTCTTCTTCCCTTTTCTTCATTCGGCAGTTCCCATCAGGAAGTACCCAGCCTGTGAGATGTGCCACTGATTGCCAGTTTCCACATCAAGGACCAGGTAAGATGGGAAGACTCACCAATCCTAACTGATACCCACCTGTGAGAATCAGGGGAGGCCGAGGGGAAGAAGAGAAGACCTGATTTGGGTTACTAGTCTAAGTTACATGCTTCAACACAACCAAGTTAACTACATTAGGACTATAGAGTATAGGAGAGGAGACAGTTATTGGGCAATTAATAAAGCTGCATTTCTAACCCTGTCTGGCTCAGAATGTCTGCTCTTAATTGTAAAATCTCAAAAAAAATAGTAGCAAAAGTGGATGAATAGCACTTTTAGCTTCCCACCAGTCTATTGACTATTTTGTTTATAAATTCTTCTCCATAATCTTTTAAACCAGATGCCAGATTACCCAATAAGCAATGTCTACTTGTGCTTACTCACTAATCTATAATGAAAATTAAACTACAATAATTCATAGTAAAATTATTATAGTAAATGTTCACTACAAATTTCTGATTGAGAACAAGTAAATCTATGCTTATGTGTGGTTAAAAAACCACTACAGATTACTGAATAAGCACAAATAAACCATGCCTACTTTGCTTAGTAGGTAGTTCGTGCCTGTCAGGGATTGTGAATTTGAAAACAGATTTGAATTCTGTGGAGAATTGCTATGAAATAGGCAGAGAGACAATTCTATGAATTATGCTGTGGTACTGTTCTGTGAGGTTTCCTTGATGGAACTCTTAAAAATGTAATCTCTTGGCCTCAGAGGTAAGGTGGGTAGGTTTAAACTATCAATTTTTAGATTAGTAGTTCAGAGAAAAGCATTTGCACCACCTATACAACATGTTCACAGATGTGAATAGAGGAAACCAAAAATGTTTTTCAGTGCTTAAGGTGCCCTGCTGGTGTAGTAGTTATGCATTACCATGTTCCAGGCTGGGTCAACAGCTCAAAATTACCAGTCACATTGCAGAAGAAAGATGAGGCTTTCTATCCCCACAAGGAATTACAGTCTTGGAAACCCTCAAGGGCAGTTCTGCTCGGCCCTGTAGGGTCACTGTGAGTCATAATGGACTCAAGAGCAGTGAGTTCGGTTGGGAAGGAGTAGAGGAACAATGGTGGTGCAGTTTCTAAGCACAAAGTTGTAAACCAAAAGGTAAGAGATTCAAACCTACCAGCTGTCCCTCTGGGAAAAGATGAGGCCATCTGTTTCTGTGAAGACTTCGCGTCCTCCATCCCCTCAAGGAAGAAACGCACCAGCCAGAGTGCAACAAGCACCAATGAAAAACACAACATCCCAATGCTGCTTCTGCACACACCCCACTATCATGACCCCAATTCTTCTTTACAAGTCTGGCCAGACCACATGGGATTCAGGGCAGGTAAACCCCCAGGGACAATAATGGGAGGGGGAAGGGGGGAGAACCCATCTCAATGGCAGACTGTAACAACACTCCTCCAGAGAGATGAACAACAGAAACGTGGATGAAGGGAGACAGTGAATGGTTTAAAGTATGAAAATAATAACTTATAATTTATCCAGGGGTCACAAGAGTGGGAGGGTGACAGAAGGGGGAGCGGAAAGGAGCTGATACCAAGGGTTCAGATAGAAAGAAAATCTTTTGAAAACGATGACTGAGCATATCTACAAATGTTCTTGGTACAACAGATGTAGGGATTTTTATAAGAGCTGTAAGTGCCCACAATAAAATTATTTATTAAATAGTAATAATAATAATGAATTTTTTAAAAAAAAATATTTCCAGTCCTCTAGTGTTGCTATGAGTCCAAATTAACTCCATGCCAATGGACATGTGGGTGAGAGATGAAAGGTGTCAGATGTACACTACATGTCAGACACATCGTGTTGACCTCTCAGGCTGGAGTGTTCCCCTGCTCTGCAAACAATTGAGGCTGCACACCTTAGTCCTGACCCTGGTGAGGGCGAGGTGTGTTTCCATATCCTAAAAGCACCTGCTATGTATAACCGTCCATACCAATCTGCTTGTATATCAATATAGAGAAATAGAAAGTCTGACTCCCTTCATCCCACAAATCCTTCACCCATACCTGGAGCCATATGCAATGACTTAAACTGTCTATTCAATGGTTCGTTTTCGATATTTTTTAAAAACTTAACCAAAGTTCCTCTAGCCAGCGCCATTCTTAAAATGATAATTACACTTCAAGATGGGAAACATTATCCATATCCCTAGGTAATGGGTTTTGAACTTTGCAAGATTTATGGCTGCTTCTTCCTATTTAAAACCTCTCAAAGACACTCAGCTCAGAAGATTACAAAGTTAAGTAGAAATGACAATTATCAACTTGTGCTTCACTAAAAGCCTCTGGAGCCGGAAAAGTAGTCTGAAGGGTTTCTTTACTTCTTTTTACAACAAAATCATTTTTTTAAACCTCAAAACTCTAGAAATTTAAAACTAAAAAGGACATTTTAAATTATCTTGTCACAACCCAGAAGCCAATGCCCAGAACTCATTTTAGTGAGTACTTATCATGCATTTTTATACATATTGTTATATTTACTATTTACCTTTTAAATAGGCACATAACCACATTTACATATGAGGAAACTGAGGATCAGAGAGGTTTTGTAACTTTCCTTAAGATACACAGGTGGCATTTGAAAGAGATTGGGGTTCAAACTCAGACCCAATGTTACTCCCTCGGCCTGCTAACCAAAAGTTCAATAGTTTGAACACACCAGCGGCTCCAAGGAAGGAAAAGGAGGCATTTTGCTTTGACAAAAATTCCCATCCTCAGAAGCCCTATAGAGCAGTTCTATTCTGTGCAGCAGGACCACCATGAGGCAGAATCCGCACGGTGGCAGGGGGTTGGCCTATAAAGCTTCCCAACTAATGTGCACCGTATCTTTCTTCCTTCATACAAACTCTGAAATCTATGCTTTTCATTCTTGTTATTTCATTTGTAGACTACACTTTCCCACAAGAATAAAAGGTTCATGTGACTTTGTCTCTCAGGCTCACTTTCTCACTTTTAGTCCCAGTGCCTCATATTCAAGTCACTCAGTTGATGTTTGTTGGATTAATAAATATGCTAGAAATGCTCAAAACTTAGGTCCAGAAACAGGCCCAACCCAGGTATTCCCTGGCCTCTAGGTGAATGTTTATTCTATAGGTTCTCATTCACCTGAGCTAAGCAGTCTTTTAAAGCCAAACTTCTTTTATTCAAAGCCAGAGGTGCCAACGTTCCTGTTTACCTGCTTTCACAATAACCATCAAAACCTGGATAACATCCTCTGTGTACTACACACTAGTCTTCTACACAGAGTGGAGGTGTAAAGAAGCATGCACTCTGGTCCCTGGTCCCAAACTGCTCATAGACAAACTAGAAAGACAGGAACTATGCCTTTAAAAAAGGACTACCACTGCAAGGCACCCAGTCTAAGAATCCAGTGAACAGCTGTCTGTGCCAAAGTTTATCTTGGTGCAGAAATTTCTGTTTCAGTGAAACCTAAAGTATTACTGAGGTGAGAAGAAAGGAAGACTCCAATTTGCTAGCTCTGACATTGCTGGCACCTGCTGTTAATCACACACCTGCACTCAGGCATGATTTAGTGGCTTCTGTGATTGGCCATTTCAATTGCTGTCTCCGTAGATCACTGTCCCAGCTGAATATCCAGGGACCACATTCATCAAAAGCATAATTTGAGAGGAACGTGACTGTTTTTCCAAAGCTGGAATAAGAAGAATCAGCAGTATCTTTAAAAGAGAGTTGGTTACCTCTAAAGATAGTGGTTTCATTTTTACTAATAAAAGGACATCAGTATTTTGGTGTGATTTTGAAAGTATTGTGCTATTTATTTTTTACTACATATAACAAAAATTTAATATAATTATAACCCAGAATCCAACAATGATCACTACTTTATAGAGAAAATGCCAGACTTCTGAATATCCAATATAAATCCAGTGAGCTAGTCACCAAAGAACAACCCATGGCCTTTGGTCAATTTTAGCTCCTAATGAGCCCGTAGGGCAGAGTAGAACTTCCCCTTTGGGTTTCCATGGCTGTAAATCTGTATAGGAGCCTCATCTTTTCTCTCATAGACTCCCAGGTGGGTTCAAACTGAGAGCCTTTGGGTTAACAGCCAACAAATAATCCATTGGGCCACCCAGGCTCTTCGTGAGTTAAGTGGGATGAAAAGGAAGTCACATGAGGTGAAAAAGTTCTATGCCAAGAACCTGCAGGGCTGGCGTGGTGACTTCTCTATCTGATAAACTTCCTTTCCCACCCTGGATCCTAAAGCATAGGCCCCTCGAACAAGCTGAGTCAATTACAGGACTCTGGCCTTCTGCCTCCAAGTACAGGAACATAACCAAAGCCAGGTCAGTAAGAGCCCTTCTTTATTTTTCTCCTGGAGCAGAAAGGAAAGAATCCATTTTTCTACCTGGCTGCAGAACTTCTGGCAGTTGCATAGAAGAGCCTGAATAAATAAACTAACATGCAGAGAGAATCTGAATGAGGAAATCAATATAAAGAGTCAATACCCTAGTTCTAGTCTTGGTACCCAGAGTTGCTTTTCTCTGTGGGTGTTATCCGGGGATTCTTCCAATGACCACCCACCCCACCCATGCCCCCTTGTCTCCCACTTAAACTAGTTTTAGTTGAGTTTCTGTTGATGAACAGTGTAAAGTTAGTGGCTAAAGCAAAAATTTGTATCTGGAAGTAGAATGATACAAATATCTGACCTTTAAAAGGATTCAGAGACGGTTGATATCAGATGGAAGCAGTCAGGATCACACATTTCACTCTGGGAAGACAATGAAACTTTCTTACCTGGAAATAAAGTAGATGCCATATATAGGGAGACAGACCATAACATCATTTTGCCAGTTTAATCGCAAAATCTCAAGAAATAAAAGCGTGCTGGATATTTCTGGTTTTCAGTATGGTTCTTCAAGAGAAAACTTGCTTTCACTCAAGCTGATGTTTTAAAAGTCAGTAAAAAGTGATAAAGTAGATACATTGTGCTGTTAAAAACAGAGGCCTGTTCTGCCAGTGCCTAGAGATCTCAAATTGTAGAGGGTCCAGACAACCACGTTCCTGAAAAATTGTCAAAGATCAACCCTCTTCCCCATTGTGAAGAGATTTCACTGAAAAGAAAAGGAAATACCTAGGTGTGACTTAGAAATAGGGAAAACCTGATCACCCACACTTCTTCTTGCTATGTAGTCATTCCTGAGACCGTCTACTCATTTTTCTCATCACAAAGTGTACAAAATTAGGATGCAGTCCTGAGCAGCAATCAGTTGAGGGGTTTTTTTTTGGTTTTTGTTTCATCCAATTCAACCGATTGCTTCCATTTCCCTGAAGCAAGAGATAAGGGCCAAAAAACCCACTGCCATCAAGTCACTTCCAACTAGAGCAGTCCCTTACAGCTTTCAAAGATTGTCTATCTCTATGTTAGCAGATAGCTTCATCTTTCTCCTCGGAAGCAGAGAGTGGTTCAAGCTGCCAACCTTTGGTTAGCAACCCGAGAATTACCCAACAAGGTCACCTGAAGCCAAAGGAGAAGGTCAGTCACTAAAAGGAAGCTACAAGAGGATGAAAATCCCCAGGTGACTTCACTCTACTGGGAACCAAACAGTTGGCGATTCAAATCTACCTAAAGACTTCAAAAGGAAGTCCTGGTGTCTGCTTCCACAAAATTCTGCCACTGAAAAATCTGTGGTACCCAGTTCTACTCTACATACATGGAGTCTTCATGAAGTGGAATAACTTATGTGGCAACTAGTTTTATAGGAGGATGGGGCACAATCCTGAGAATACGGTTCCAGTGAGCCAGAAACTTCCAAGGCTAAGGCCAGAGTTAAGTATTGTTATTAAATGGATACTATTCGCAACTTTTTGACTATAGGTCAACAGAACCCATCAAAATGTCCACAATGTTGACAACTAACTAGCTCTTTAAAAGAAGTGTTTTGTTGGTAAGTTTTCTAAATTAGAAACCTCAACCACGAAGGCAACCCCTTCTTTGTTTTGTTCGGTGCCATTGAGTTGGTTCCCACCCATGGTGACCCAATGTGCAACAGAAGAGAAGTTTGCATCATCCTCACGCTTGCTATGCTCAAGCCTGTTGGTGCAGTCGCTGTGTCAATCCATCTCATTAAGAGTATTTCTCTGGGGCTGAGCCCCGGTGGCGTAGTGGTTGAGTGCGGGACTGCGGCCCATTGGCTTGGTGGTTCAAATCCAGCAGCAGCTCTTCAGGAGCAAGGCTGGTTAGCTCCCACGACCACCAGAGAGCAGTGATGCCCCCCCCCAAAAAAAAAGGAGTATTCCTCTTTCTCATTGCCTTTCTACTTTACTAAGCAGGATGTCCTTTTCCAAGGCCTGGTCTCTCTTCTCCTGATAAAACGTCCAAAGGACTTGAGATGAGCTATTCCCATCCTTGATTTTTTCATTAATAAATCATTTTATTGGAAGCTCTTACAGATCTTATAACAATCCATATATCAATTGTATCAAACTCATTTGTACATATGTTGCCATCATCGTTTTCAAAACTATTCTTTTCTGCTTGAGTCCTTGTTCAAGCTTCACTTTTTCCCCTCCCTTCCCCACCCTCCCACAATCATGGACCCCTGATAAATTATAAATTGTTGTTATTTTCATACTTCATACCATCCACTGTCTCCCTTTAGTCATCCTTGATTTTAAAGAGAATTGTGGCTTTGTTTCTTCCAAGACAGATTTGTTTGCACTTTTGACAATCCATAGTACTTCAATAGTCTTCACTAACACCATAATTCAAATGCATCGATACTTTTACAGTCTTCTTTATTCAGTGTTCAGCTTTCACATGAATCTGAGGCACTGTAAATGGCATGGCCTGAGTCTGGTGCACCTTAGTCCTCAAAGCAATATCCTTGCTTACTTGTCCATACTTTAAGGTCTTGTGCAGCATATTTACCCAATGTAATGTCTCCTTTAGTCTCCTGACTGCTGCTTCTATGAACAGTGATTGTAGATCCAAGCAAGATGAAATCCTTGATACCCCCAATCCTTGACAAATTCAAGTCCTTGACAAAGGCAGTCTCTTAGTTCCTAGAAACTTCTAGAGGAGTACATTCTCCTATGAGCTCACCTCATCAAGAATGGCCATGGAAATGGTCAAAACAACCCTGCCTGAAGACAGAATGTCATAGACCTAATGGTATCCAGAAAGAGATTTAAAATGCATGACCCTATTGAATGGAGTATGCTATATTCTCGGAAACTTTCCCACTGTGTGGCATGTATACTTTTGATCCTCTTCCACACAGGAGTTTTTTATTGTAATTTTTCTGCTCTATGTGTGATGGATTACTGAAGCTGACAAGTCTCAAGGTGCCATATCCATCGTTGAAAAAGCAAAAACCATATGACCCAAAGACTTGGGCTTAGTAATGGATTGAGTAGCAGCCTGTATCTCCTCTTTGGAAAGAGACGGGAGCCCAGACATTCACTATACTGTGAAGATAGGAGGATACTTGGAATTTTATAGATGGGAATAAGGGGGTTAGTGGATAGGTACACACTCTGCATCCACAAAGAGGACCATAACATTTGAGGAGTCAACCACAAAGTATAATTCACAGTCATAGTAATTGGTCCAAGATGGGAAACATGCTAGTTCTTAAAAAAAACATTTTCTAGAGATTTTTTTGTTTGGGGTTTTCTTGTGACAACTTGTTGTGAAAGTGTCTTTTTTATCTTTGGAGGCAATCAGTGAAATTACAACTTCAGAGCTTCAAGCAGATAACCTCGCCACTGGCCCCTAAAATTCCTTTGTGCAAAAGAGAGAACTTTTCCCCTTCCTTAATCATTTCACCAATTTTTTTTCATTTGGAAAGATACATGAGTGCCATCTGCTGGAAATCAATTTAAAAAATGATTATGGTAGCAATTGTACAATACTGCTTGGTGTGAGCTAGGCAATCATATGATATCTGTGGCAAATCCCAATATAATTGTTTGGGGAAACAATTATATATATTATATATATTATAAATTATATTATAAATATATATATTATATATATATCCTGAGACATTGCAAATGAAACCACAGCCCCTGTACAGGGAGAAGCTTGACCCAGTGATGTCAATATACCAAAAAAAGGAGAGCTTTTAAGGCCTAAGCGACATTTCTGCCCATTTCAGCTTTCTGATTCTAATTCCTCAAGCCTCCAGCGTTTCCCTGGCTCTCGTAACTAATTCTTCCATTCAGTGCAATATTACTATTTTCTTAAGTTATCAGCTAGCTCAAATTGAGCTTTATTCTTTATCATGAGAAGATTTTTGGCAACTACATTAAGGTTCACTCGTTATCTGTCCATATGACCTTAATGTCATTTGATATTTGTGAGCCTGTGAGTTGTCAATGACAAATCAAGCAACAATTAGAAAAGAAGCAGAAGAGATAAATACATAAGAAAGTTTTTTAAATACCATATGCTGTAAGATGTAAGGGATCCCAGGATGGCATTGAAAATGAGTGATAATGATGATGTTGACAATTCAGACACAAGAACAGAGGGTGTAAAGTATATTTTTCTGATGCCCTGTCTTTCTTCACAGTGTGGGGAGAGTTTTGTTTTTTAATGTAGAAAAGAGAGATAAAGAGAAGGCTTTCATTAATTTAAGTCAAGATCAATAGGGATAGAAGGTTGATTTATGCCCTCTGAGCAATAGGTTTCAGATCCTGTCCGACCTTCTTCCAAAGGGAAAAATGGAAGATGGATAACAGTGGAGATAACAAGTAGGTTTTGTTGCCATGAAAATTAATGTCTACACACAACTTCTTTAAAAGATAAAGCCTGAGAGAGCTTGTTTTCATCATCATGATTGGGCACCTCATATAAGTGGTTGTTGGCATGTCAACAACTTGATAGGGAAAACAAAAACAGCCTATGTCTCAGGGGAATAGAAGAGTAAACAAATTTGCTAACTCTTAATAGTACAAGTTGAAAACCTTTACATTTGCTAACTAGACACTTTTAATGGAAACAAAGGTTATTTTGTTAAAGCAATCAGGCTGAAAACAGGTGTCTCAATGCAGGACATAATCTTTTGATCATTGGACACAAGCAGAGGCCAGTAGATCACTATTCTTTGAAACACTAGACTGTATATTCTTTCTTCAAATTGACCCAATTTATTTCATCCTTGCCTTTTCTCCATATCTTAAATAGTTCACCTGAGCTTGGCAGGTCAATTAATTAACCAGAAAATCTTTATTGGGGCTCACCATTTGCAAATTTTTGTGCTAGAGAATTTAGAATATTAAAATCAAACTCATCATAATCAAGTTCATGTTCACACATAGGCATTCCATAGGACAGAATAGACTTCCTTTTGGGGTTTCAAATATTGTACTTCTTTACAGGAGCAACCTTTCTACTAAACAACTAGTGGCGTTGAACCACCAACCTTGCAGTGAGGAATGTTTAAATCACTGAACCACCTGGGTTCTTGCTATAGATTTAGGATCTATCAAATGCACAAAGATATGGTCTCTGCCTTCAAGATATTTGAAATATAGGTGGAGAAAGAAAATAACAAGACAAGTTAAATCTAATTCATTCATTCATTTATTCATTCAACAAATATTCATTCAGAATTTTTTAGCTACAAGAAGAAAAATAGGCAATATTTTCACTAACAAAGCTTAGATTCTATACACGCACACACACACCCATAAATTCATCTACTTTTCATTGATAATAAGAACTATAAAGGAAAATTATATGATGCCTTCAGTAAAAAAGAAACATTTCTCCAGAGAAAGTTGCATTTAAACTGAAGATCCATAGATGAGTGGCAATTGATCATATAAGGGAAAGGAATAGGACATCTAAATCAAAACTAAAACCCAAGTCCACTGCCATTGAGTCCATTTTGACTCCGAGCGATCCTACAGGACAGAGTAGAACTACTTCCAAGAGGGTCTGACGTTATGCATCTTTAGTAGAGCAGGGAGTCTCATCTTTCAGCCAAAAAGCAGCTTACCCATCAATGCTTACCCATCAACGCCCCTAGACTACCTCAGATACTTAGAAAAGCATTTATGAAAACACTATAGTGGGTAAGAGCTGAAACATTAAACCATTGCCATTGACTAGATTCCGACTCAAAGAAACCCTGAAAGATTGTGAATCTTCACAGAGGCTCACCTTCACATGCTTCTCCCAGAGAGGCTAGTAGGTTTGAGGCACTGGACTTTCTGGTTCCTAACCAAATGTTTAAACATTGCATCACCAGGGCTCCTTCTTAGGACACTAAAGCTAATGAAAAGGAGTTTAATGGGTAGAATAGAGTGAAAGGAGGAGGAAGGAAGTAAAAAATGTAATAGAAAGGATATAGAGGTATCAGATTGTTCTGATAAGCCATGGTAAGAATGTCATTTAATCACAATTAAAAATATTTGTGAGTTTTAAGGAGGGAGATGTCATATTCACAAATGTACTTTATAAAGAACTGTCTTACATCAATAATGGATTGAATATAACAAGAACAGATTTTGGGAAACAATCATAAGAAATTTACCTAAGAATACCCCACTGCTTATGGCCAAATCAAATCTCATTCATCAGTCACCTTCCCAGCTCTTAGTGGCATTATCAACCCCTTCGATTAGAGGAGAATGCTTTCCAGGCATCCTAAAGAGAAATTCAAAAGATACTTTCACATAGAAATCATCCTATCAACTCATGCAGTTGGGTTCCAGAGTTTAATTAACACTTTATTTCAACTTTCATGGTGACTTCACTTTTCATTCTTGAGCAGTTTTATAATTAAAAGGGACCTAGAGTACATCAAAAGATTTCCCCAAAAAATGTTATGAAGAAAATGAAAGGGTTTAAATATTAGTTTCATGGAACAGGCAAGAAAAGACAAAGCTTCAAGTATTCTAAAGGTTTTTATGCAGATAATGAACAGATATTAAGAAGTATAGTCTCTTGTTATTCATCATGCCAAATTCCTGCCCACACTCAGGAAGTCAGTGAAGCTACAATTGTTGGAAGAGACAGGAAAGGGTGGAATCCAGTAGGTAGGTGGTGAAGTAAGCCTTGGAAAGAATCACTGCTATCCATAGGGTGCCTTTGTCTAAATTAGAAAAAGATTCTTCTATCTCGGGGTGGTGACAGCACACCAGACCACACAGTTCGGTGAACAGAGAGCAGGCTAGATGTCCGTTCCCTTGCCCCTCAACAAGACTCCTTGGGTAGTGAGTAGTGTGCACCATAGGCAGCAGCCCTGGTCTTGGAAAGAAGGCCACAGGGTCCCTTAAAGCACATCAGGCACAGACTCCAGGGCCACTCCTTGGTTTTGAACCCTGGCTTAGAGCTGCATGGCCAAGAATAAATAACTTTATTTCACTGTTCCTTGATAAAATGAGAAAATTAATAATCCATTTATCAAATGATTATTATAAGAGCTGAGTTAATGTTTGTTATGTAGCAATCACTGCTGATCAATGTGTTCATTAAATGAAATAAATAATCATATAACATTAGTGGAGAGGTTTCCACTGTAGGAGACAAAGTCATTCCTGAGAAGCAGCCAACTTTTCAAAATGAGTTTCTACCGAAAATATCAAAAGATTAGAGGGCTATTTTATAAAGAACAATGCCCTTTAGGGCAAAACCTGATGACAAGGTTGAGTTCAGAAGGCAGCCAAAATCTGGAGCAACATCATTGTTCTCCCTCCCCCTAAGTTACCTACATCCATGCTGAATAATTCTGGTCCCTCCAGATGGAGAACAGATTCATGCGCCTTCAAAAATGCTCATATCACTCAAATTTGTTTCTCAGCAGGAAGTTTCCACCTGCTGCTTGAGTGCTCCAAGGATGAGGAAGATTGCATGCATGTACTAATGGCTGCTACATGTACTCAACGGTTATGGGAGAAATGAAGATTTCAATGCAAAACAACACTTAGATCAACGGTTATGGGAGAAATGAATATTTCAATACAAAACAACACTTAGAGCTTCCCATTACCAATTCAATTATTCCCGAACCAAAGTGCATTCCCCACTAGGAAAAATTACTGCTTTACCTTCTGATCTCTGTTACTCTTTTGGAATACCAAGACAATAGGTACAGGCACATGCAGGGGGCATCAAAAAGTTCCTTTATCTTTCAATTCCCATTTTCCACAGACTTTTTGAAGTCCCCTCAAACTTACTTACCAGTCATCGTGAGGTCAGTTCCTACTCATGATGACCCTCTGTGGGTCAGAGCAAAATTGAGCTTCACAAAGTTTTCAGTGGTTGATAATCAGGACTTTCTTCCAAAGCAGCTATGGGTAAATTAAAACTGCCGGCCTTTCAATTCATGCACCACTATTTAAGCTACCTTTATCCACTTGCCAGAAAGCCTTATCTCTAGTACCAATGTAGTTTTCTTAATAGAATAAGGAGGCAGAGGGGGAGTGGTGGGAGTGGGGCAAAATAGGAGATGATGTTAAGGATCCATATTGGGGGGGGGGGAGAACATTTTGAAACTGGTTATAGTAGCAATTGTACATTTGACATGATGTGGTTGAAATGTGGAATGATATTACATACATATTAAATCCCAACTAATCATAAAAAGAGCCCTACCTACCCTAGCTGCAGTGAACTAAAACCTCAACAAGACATTGGTGACACACACAAAAAAGACAATTGGTGACATCCATATCAGGGAACATGGCCTGCTGGATCCTAATAATCAATCCAAACAGCAAAACCCAACTAAGGTCTTCCATCTGACAAAATCCCTATTTTCTGTCTCATATTTCCCATCAAACTTAGGAATCAAATTCTAGGGATAGACTGACTTCTAAGATAAGTATCATATAAACATTTATAAGTCAAAGTTCAGCACAGAAAGTAGAAACCACTGTAAGTATTTTGATCAGGAAGACATTTAATACAGGAAGTTCAGATTTTGCAAAACTGATGCAAGAGTTAAAGGAATAACTTTTAAGCTGAAATTCAAATCTCAAGATGATATAAAATTAGCATATCTCTAAGACTGACATTGGAAATACAAACATAAAAATAAATTCCAATAGGTGAAGTCCAAGAATGTGGAGTCTAGAAAACAGGATCAAGAAGTCATTTCTTGAGTCCCTCTCCCAAGATTTCAGGCCTGAAATTGAATTTCCCTCACTGTTAGAATAATCAACTGTTCAAAGTCAAAAGGACAGTATTGACCTCAGGGCAATGATCAAAGGATTAGGAAAGAAGGACGAATGAAAACAGGAAACTTAGGGAGGAAAGAAGTGGCATAAATGATGGCAAATTGAGAGGACTGAAATGATTTGTTGAATCAGAATAATCATGATTTGTGTGGAATGTAAAGCTAAAATTATGATCTCCTCTGTAAATCTTTATGTAACTCACAATAGAAAGTAAAAGAAAAAAAAAGAAGCCATTGCTCTCTTAACTGACTCTTGATCCTTATGAACTAAGATAAAACACTGACATGCTGATATAAATGTCATGTATCTTTCCTCAAATTACCTTGACAGCAGAAGCAGACAAAGAAGGAGAGCAAGTGGCTGTCTCTTCCACTCCCCCTTCCATATCTTGGCACAAGCATATCTAATTGTAAGAATCTATTTCACATCCAGAGTCCTAGTTGCAAAAGAGTATTGGAAATGTAATTTTTCACCTTCTAGCCTCTTCATAAAGAAGGGTGTAATGGAGGTTGCATAAAGCAATCAGTAGAGTCCACCACAGTACTTCTATGAAGTTTCCAAAATACACTCACTACTCTAGGGATAAAATTTATGAAAATATACTATTAGAGAGAATTCCTTCAGATTAAGCTTTCACCTTTCCATGAGCCACAGAAGCAACTCAGGGTACAAGTAAAACTTCAAATTTTATCATTATAATGTGAAATAGTATATTTAATCCACTTACTAGAGTCCAGAAGGTTCCTAGTTTTTACATAAGGGACTAAGAAAGATAGGGGAGAGGACAAGTGGGTGTGGGGAGGAGGAAGAGATTTGTACAAATGATTCATATGAGTGGCTGCTAACCAAAGGATGGCAGGTTTGATTCCACCCAGCGGTGCATAAGAAGAAAGACCTCTCAATACACAGCTTTTTTAAAAAAAAATCAACCATTGAATATCCTTGTGAAGTACAGGTCCACTCTGATACATAAGAAGTTGCCATAAATGATAATCAACTCTACAGCAACTGGCGTGGTATAGTGCAGGCAAGACATGACCTTTATATTTTTAACACCATTTCTCTCTATTCTTTTTGCCTAGCAACTTTCCACATTAGCATTACTATATTCATTCTCTATAGACGACATACAATAAATCACTAAATGTGCAGTTTAAACCACAGAAGTAAAAAAAATTACAAAGGGCTAGACATCCAAAATCAAGTTTCCAGTAGGGTTGGGGGTTTCTTTTTAAAGGCTCAGAGGAAGAAGGCAACTGGGAACTTTCTCCTACGTGGAAAACAATCCTGATAATTCCTTGAGGTATGTATACAAACTTCTCTTCTTCCATCTTCACAAGGTCTTCTCCTGTGTGGGTCCCTTTCTCCCTCCTAGTAGGAAAATCTCTTTGGATTTAGGGCCCACCCTAATCTAGTTTCCTATCATCTTGATTCCCAGCTTAATCATACCAGCAGAGATCCTATTTCCAAACAAGGTAACATTCTAAGGTTCCACGGAGACATGACTCTTTGAGAGATACAATGCAATGCAATAGAGTTTCTAATGGAGCAAATGAGTCACACACTTGAAAGCTAGTCAAAAGGTTAGTACTTTGCATCTACTGAAATGCACCTTGCAAGAAAGGCCAGGTGGTTCTTCTGTTGGAAAAGCAGCCGTTGTGAGCAGATCTGTTCTCACACATACAAGGTTGCCAGGATTCAGAGTCAATGCAATGGCACCTGGGTTTATTCAAGCCACAATTACTTTCCTGGCCATCCCTGGTTTGCTTGTTTTTCCTTCCTTTTCTCCTTCCGGGTTAACTGAAGAGTACTGAGTTAATGAAGTTAAAGTCATCAAACCCAGTGGGTAAGTGTGACATTATAAATGACAGGCATAGACTAAAATGAAAAACCAAAAGTTTTGAGTTTGAGCAGGAAGTTAGAGGGACTAGATAACTGGTTGCATCACTTAGTTTACAGATACAGAAACTGTGTTGAGCCCTTGAGAGCTGGGAATTTTCCACACATCAGAAATGGAGTTCTCAGAGGTCCTGAACCATTGCCAAGTAAAACGACTGCTTTTCCTCTCGCTTCTAACTCACTGTGGCAACTGGCCAGGAGCTTGGGAATTTGTACTGCCTGTTGGGTAGATGATATCCAAGCCTGTTCACCTAGCTGCCTCCTATGAAGTTGTCTAGGAGACCCCCAAGGCACGCAATGGTAATTATCCAAACTGGCTGATCTCTGCCTGGGCTCCTCATAGAAGCTCACCCTGGTCCCAGGGAACTATAAACCAGTTAACTATTCAACTCTAATTAATAAATTCCTTAATGAAGGTATAAATGCCCACATTTTCAGCCTTTACAACGTAGTTTGTACTCTCTTTCCTTTAAACAGCTTAAATAATGTCTCTACTTCCTCTGTTTTTCAACTCCCACTTTCATGTTTGTTTCTAGACTCTCACAGCCACTGCCTGCCTCAGCTTTTTCAGTCCATCTCATTGGATGCCTCATGCTCTCTCCTCCTTATCTTCCCAGGTAGGTTCTTTTATTTTTTACTGCAGGGAAGAGGAAACCTGCTGAGCTTTTCAAGCAAAAAGGGCAAGGGCTGTGTGACCATCTACATATATGGAAACCAGGGGGAAAAGGCCACAATATTAGAAAAGGATAAATAAGGTCACTGCCTTTAAGAGAAAATAAAAGGTGATTGACAACCACTATTGCACCCTACTGTGCAATACACTAAACTGCAACGATTAGACTAATGGCATGGGATGGCAGAAAGGTCATACATGAATATCTGGAATTCTCTCTTTGTCAAATACTAAAAGTTTGTTTTAACTTAAATTATATATATATATATATATATATATATATATATATTCGTTTATCATCTTGTTCAGGGGGCTCAAACAACTTGCACTTAACTGCTAACTAAAAGGTTGACAATTTGAAACCACTCAACAGTAATGCAAAATAAAAGGCCTGGAACCCAGCTCTTACTAAAATTATAGCCAAGAACACCCCGCAGAGCAGTTCCACATTGACACGCTTGGGGTCAACATGAGTTAGCAGTAGCTCAATGACAACTAATAACAACAATTTCCAGCATATACAAAAGTAAAGAGAACAATATTATGACCACCCTGGAGCCATCATTTAACTTCGCTATGGTGCCCAGGCTGCAGGATTGGGCTGCAAGACCAGCAGTTCAAACGTGCCAGCCTCTCAGAGGGACGAAGGGGAGGGTGTCAATCCTCATGAACATTTCTATCCGAGGATGTTCTATGAGCAGCTCTGCTCTATCATGTTCTTCTGTGCTCAGTGGCCATGAGGTTAAGTGGCCATGTGGCTAATCTTATAGTAAACATTAACCCATCCTCATTTGGCCATCACCCAGGAGTAATTTGAAACAAATCTCAGACATTTTACCATTTCATGATTTTTTTCAATAAGAATTCTTATGAAGTCTAAGACCCTGCACTGACCTTTTTCAGGCCTCAACCTAAATGTGTAGCTCTGGATACAATTAGATACAATTGGCTTCATCATTTAGTGCCTGTGTGACGTTAGAATGTCCTTTGAGGGTTCTAAGTCTCAGTTCTTCATCTATAAAGTATGGGTGATAGTGCCTACCTCTTTGGGTTATTGTAACAATTAAACAAGATAATGCAAAAACTGCTAGGCCCCGAGTAAACAATAAATATTCAGTTCCATAGTTAATTACTATTACTTGGGAACTTGAACAGAAAGACTACAATTGTCCTGCGGTAACCTTGGGCGATTGATTCCAGGATCCCCTCATGCTACCACACTGGCCACCCCTCTACTCTACGCCCACTCCCTTTTCTCCCACAATACTAAACATCTGTGGATTCTCAAGTCCCTGATATAAAATGGGGTAGTATTTGAATATTTGCACATCCTCCTATATATTTTAAATTGTCTCTACATTACTTATAATACTCAAAACAAGGGAAAGCTGTGTAAACAGTGCTTTACATTTCCTCTTAGCTTTTGAGGGATTATTTTGATCACTTAATTGCTTTTATTCCTCCTCTGATGATTTTCATTTGCTTGTTGTGGAATCTGCCAATGCAGAACCTGTGGATACAGAAGCAGCTCTACTTCAGTTTCTAAGAATGTCCCAGGTTTCAGGAGATGGCCCTTTCAACCAGGTCATTTGTCATCTTGTTCTTTAATGTTCCAACATCAGCTGGACAAAAGAGAACTTCCCCCCTTCTCTAGAGATGTTTCAGATGACTGATGTCTACAGACTTTCTTCTTGGCCTGTGGATACAGCTAAAAATCCATTGACAGCTTCTCATTGCATGAAATATGAGCCAAAAGAAAAAAACTGAGCTTGACTGAGACCTACATTTTTTCATTGTAGGTTTCTCCCACTGAGAAATGAAAGTAATTATACTTTCAGGCCTTGTAGTCTATTTCCTGTGGTGCAGTGGGTTAAACATTGGCCTGTTAACTGCAAGCTTGGCAGTTCAACCCTACCAGGCGCCCTGAGGGAGAAAGATGAGGCTGTCTATTCCCATAAAGATTTACAATCTCTGCAACTCTAGAGAGCAGTTCTGTCCTATAGGGTCACTCTGAGTCAAGATCAACTCCTTGGCAGTGGGTAATGAGCCTTGGCCTTTCACTGACTAGTGTTATGAAGTTGGTTGGGATCTGTGTTCTCAAACAAACACATGTTGGTTTTGTTTTTGTTTTTTCCCCAGCTTTTCATGAATGGGCTGCAAACTGTGATAGAGAGAGTCTAGATTCTTAACCAGACCAGGTCCCTCCCCTCCACATATGTGGAACCATGAGATAAAGCCTCATCAAGGGTATGTTTATGGAAAATTAACTTTGTGATGCAGATAGAACACTAAGATATTATAAGTCTACTGAAATATATGACTTGTAACCAACTTCTATCCTTAGATCTTCTGGGAGTGTTGTGGATTATATCCCTAAAGTACACCTAGATTTTGAAGCACACCTAGACATCTACTGATATTCGCAGATTGTCATTTTCTGAGAAGCCACCAGTGATGTCCAGGAAGTTCAATGAGCTTAAAGTAAAAGAGGATGTGGCAGTCATGTGCTTATGTTAATTTTATGATTGAAATATAGGGGTGGAGTCTAGCCCGTTAATCTGGAGATAGCCAGATTAATCTGTGTAGCCAATGAGGCCTCTGTGTGGGCATGGCTTTCTCCTGAGACTTCCGGGAAATCTTGCGATATTTCCCTCGTGAAGATGAGAAGCTATCTTCCCCATTTGTTGGGAGTTAGTCCCAGAGATGATGAATCACAGACAAGACAAGATGAAAGCCTCCGAGAAGCTGGAGGAGCCGGCGGAGAGACCACACGGCTTTGCCCTGATGGAGCCAGACCTCTGAAGCTGGGGCGGCCACATGGAGACCTCTGCCAGCGATGAGTTGCTTCTGCTGTTGATGGACCCTGAGCCCTGGAAGTGAGGAGCCATGTGGAGACCCCTGCCAGCGCCTGGATTCTGTACCCACTGACCTGTGACTTTGTGAGTTGGAAGAGACTTTATAGACTGATTTCAGGCATATGGGTTTATACCGGACTTATGACTGAATTAGACTGGGCGCAATGTCCTGTTCCTCTTGTATATAAAACTTTTCCTTATATCTATATGCGTGTCTATGAAATTTGTTCCTCTAGCCTACCCGGAGTAACACAGAGGACCAGTGAGTTTACATGATATTGAAAGTCAAGTATTGCTCACAACAGAATGCTTCAAATATGATGTCCTGAGGCCCCAACTATAAGTAATGGGTATGATATCTCTATGTCTTCAGAAAGCTGGATGCTACAGGCTTAGGATCAGAAGGCACTTGTAATAATGGTGCAGCCTTCACCCAAGAGCCCTCCTAGGTCTGGTTGTTAAAGTAACACTTATACCCTCCAAAAGTGATCTTTGGAATAAAGAAAGTCTAGCATCTAGACAGTAGTCTGCCCACTAAATCTTATAAAAGGATGTCAGAGAAACTTATTCCCTCACTGTTCCAGAGTAATAGAAAACTAATACATTCCTGAAGCCTTCTTCAATTCTCTGTGACCAGACATAGGAATTAATTATTGATCCTGCAATGGAGAAAAACCAGGGAAAGGAAAGGGAAACTATGAGATCAATGAGTAAGACAGGCAATTATGGCCCTCTTCATATAAAGTCACTTTCTGTGGTAAATCTTGAGATTCAAAAGAAAAAGACACCTCTAAATTTACTTAAGTTGAGTAAATTCAGACTCATTGCAAGCTTTCAAGCTGGAGTAGAAAATCTCAACTTTCTCCTGTGAAGCTGCTGTCGTTTCAAACTGCCAACCTAGTCCTCTCTGCCCCTCGGGCTACTCAACCTTTGGACAAGGGCTGGCCATGTATATAATGATCTCATCCACTGCATTTTTCTTTAGCCATCCTTATATCAAATTTGAAATAAGAATAACTAATTTTACGAAGTGTCTCATCCCTCCTTACCGTCCCACCTGGCTGGCTGATTTTACCTCACCTGCTCATCACACAAGGAAGGTTTCACCCTGAGCTCCTTACCTAAGAGGTGTGCTGCTTTTCATTTTCATCCAAGTTCCCTGCCACTTTGAGGACTTCACAGTTATTTATCTCTCCTTAATTTTATATAAAGAAAAATAGACCAAAATAAAATAGCAAAATGAAACAGAGGAACACCTGAATCCCAAAGAAAGCTGAAAATAATAAAATTAGAACCAGTTTTAAATGGATCAAAAGGGAGAACAAATGAATGTTGTGCATGTGCATCCTCTGAACACCCCCTGTGGGACACTTTCCCTGGCTGCTTTTCCTGAAGATTGGGCCAAACCTCAACAATAGAAAACAAACAGATGTATTCATTTATTTAATTAAAGTTCATCTGATACTTAGAGGCATGACATAACTTTCAAAACTACAAGGTTTAATAATTCTGTTGACATCATACTACTGAATAATTTTAATATATTAAAAAGAGTTGTGGCTGAGGCCTGGTGGCGTAGTGGTTGTGCGTGGGACTGAGACTCACTGGGATGGAGGTTCGATTCCAGCTCCACGGAGCAAAGGCTGGGCCTCCTACTCCCACCACATGAGGGCAGTGATGCCAAAAAATTAAATTAAATTAAATTAAAAGAGTTGTGTAAATGTGGTGAAGAAAGCTGATGGTGCCCGGCTACCAAAAGATATAGCATCTGGGGACTTAAAGGCTTGAGTAAACAAGCAGCCATTCAGCTCAGAAGTAATAAAGCCCACATGGAAGAAGCACACCAGCCTGTGTGATCATGAAGTGGTGAAGGGATCCGGTGTCAGGCATCAATGAGCTAAAATTATATTATTATTAATGAGGGGGAGTACAGATTGGGGACCCAAAGCCCAGCAATAGGTGAGGTGACATCCTTTTGCACAGGGCTTACAAGGAGGAGATGAGTCAGTTAAGATACAGGGTAGGAGCTATGAAATATGCAACCTTCCTCTAGTTCCCATGCTGCCTCCCACCCACTATCATGACCCCAATTCTACCACATAAATCCAGCTACACCAGGAGATGTACAGTGAAGTTGGAAACATGGGACACTTAGGATAGATGATCCATCAAGACTGGTAATAGGAGTGGTAACACCAGTGGGGAGGGATGGAGGAATAGAAAGGGAGAACCAACTTCAGGAATCTACAGGTAGCCTCCTCTCTGTGGCACGGACAACAGGGAAGTGAGTGTTGGGACACATTGTACAGTGTACAGGATGAAAAAAATAATTTGTAAATTACTAAGGGTTCAAGGGGTGGGGGGGGAGGAAGGGTAATATAGGGAGCTGATAACAGGAGCCTGGAGGGAGGGAGAATGTTTTGAGAGTGATGATGGCAATGGGTGTGTAAAAGTGGCCTGCATACAACTGATGTTGTTAGGGATTGTGATGGGATTTGTATGGGTCCCCAATAAAATGACTCATTAAAAAAAAGGGGGGGAGGGGAAAGGGAAAGTTTTTTTGGTTTTTTTTTTTTAAAGAGGAGCTTGTACCAAGAGCTCAGGTGGAAAATGTTTGGAAATGTATGTGGCAACATGTGTGCAAATGTGCTTGATACAAATGATGTACTGAATGTTGTAGTAGCTGTAAGATCCCCCAATAAAATTTTTAAAGAGAAAAAAAGAAAAGAAAAAAAAAGAAATCAGTGGTCACATGATAATATGCATTTATAGTCTAACCAAATTGACATTTAATTTCCGAAGTCAAAGTTAAAATGCTTACTATTAAGCAAATCCCAAAATAAAAGGTTGATCTTAACATTCATATGTACAAAAAAAACAAAACACTACCCAGACCCAGACAATTTGCATTATCTTTACTATATTTGAGAACATTGTTGCAGCTATTTTAACAATCCATCTTATTGAGTGTTTCTCTTTCACTTAAGTGGAGTTAGAGATATAAAGAGGATGAAATACAAAGAGTAAGCAATACAAAGAGGATATTCAGCATGTATCAAGCAGAAATAATAGGAAAAAATTCAAGCCTGGAGTTACAATATTGAAGGATAATGTGGGCAAATTATTGAATTACACAGTACACAGTTCCAAAATAAACTAAATGACATATAATCAATTCAAGAAGTATCATATAATCAAGAACTGGTGGTACTGAATGAAGAATTCCTAACATGACTAAAGGCAAATGTGGACAATTAAGGATCCAAGAATTGATGGAATACGCAGCCCACTGTTGCAGCAAGCCGAGGAAGCACGGAAAGCCCTTACTCACTAATGTCAAGAAATTTGGAAAACAGCTACCTGAAAAAATGACTGAAAGAAATCCGCTATTGTATCAGTTTCCCAAAGTTAATGCAACAAACTTTGAGAATTATAAAAATTAATATGATGTTCATGCAAGTAACATTTTTTTCTGAAAACAATTCAACAACATGTTAATATTATATCTACAGGAAGTTGCTAGAAATTCAAGAACAGGATATCATAGGGTGATATAATTGCTCGTGCCAGACAGATCATGGTTAAAAACAGAGAAAAACAGTTTTTACTTGTGTTTTATTGAACATGGAAAGGCATTTAATCTGTTGGTAATGACAAACTCTGTAGAATAATAAGAATTCCAAAACACTTCATTATGCTAACGTGGAACATGTACCCGGACAAAGAGGCAGTTTTTCATACAGGAAACGTGAATACTGGATTGTGTATCTTAGGGCTTTAATCTTTTGTCCTATTTGCTCGATCTGTGTGCTGAAGGTGAGCTATGGGGAAGAGAATGCAGAATTGGAAGAAAGCTTATTAATAACCTGTAATTTCTTGCTAAAGGGAGGGCGACTTGAAGGCTTTTTTATGAAAATGAAGGGTTGTAGCCTTCAGTATGGATTGTAACTTGATTTAAAGAAAACACAAATCCTCAACCTAGGCCCATAGATAACACCATAATAACCAGAGAAACATCTGAATTTTTCAAATATTCTATTTTGCTTGAATTCATACCCAATGCTATGGAAGGAGCATGAAGACATCAAAGGGTATATTGCATTGGCAAATTTACAACTCTTCTAGACCGTGCTCAAGAGCAAGTTTTGAGGACAACAATGCTCCTATGTCAAGGTTTGCTATGGTTAATCCCCCCATGTCAAGGCGGAAGTTACAAAATGAATAAGGAAGAATGGAAACAGTAATGCATTTGAATTATACTGCTGGTAAAGAACGTCAAAAGGACCACAGGTGGCCAGAATAGCAAACGAATCTGTCTCAAAAGACATTTACCCAGCATACTTTTTAGAAGCAGAGATGGTGAAACTACCCCCCACCCTCGCCACCCCCCTTCACACACACACACACACACACACACACACACACACACACACTTCGTACCTGTTATCAAAAGAGGCTAAACCAAAACCAAAGCAAAAAAGGAAAAACGCAAATTCACTGTTCTGAGTCAATTTCGACTCTTGCAAACCCCAGGGGCAGAGTAAAATGGCCCTCTGTGGGCTGCCACGGCTGTTAATGTTAACAGGAATAGAAACTTCATCTTCCGTAGAGGGGCCGGCGGTTTCAAAGAGCGCAACTTGCAGTTAGTCGCTCAACCTGAAATCCACTAGGACTGCCCGACCTCTGTGGAAAACGACATGTAAACGCTCCATGGGTGCTTCGATGGCTCAAAAAGAACGATTGGGACGATGGTGCAGGAGCGGGTAGCGCATTCTTCTGTTGGGAACAGGCTCCCCAGGCATCAGGACCTCGTGGGAATTCCGAAGACTACTGTCTACGGAGACTGGAAAGCCACTGTAAAAAGCCACTCTGTCTGAGCTGTTTGAATATTGATTCATTACAATCACTCCCAATGCTATATGCAATATTATATGTGTGTATCAGTGTTTGCAGAATACATCTTCCTTATTACATTTTCCCCTCCTCAGTTGACTGTTCACGTGGGCCAGGTTGTTTATAGATCGATAAGGTATTCCTCTAACCGTGTTCCATTGTTTATTGTCCACCTTTCGCAGGGAACTTTCTGATCCCAGATTTCAGAGCCCAGAATCCAAGATGTTTAAAGGTTTTTAAAAGTTGGATGTTAATACTCCATTCCAATAACTTAAAAATCAATGTTAATGAGATGATTTATATAGACTATGTTTTTTAGAGAACTTTGGAAAAATGTATGTACCCATATAACCACAATCAAGAAGAAGGGACTTTTATTAGTCCCTAAAAGTTCCATCATATCCAGGTAGAGTCAATTTTTGTCTGGTAGCACCTGTCAATTATTGGCTATTTTCTGTTACTATAAATTATTGTTTTTACTAAAAAGGATCATTCAATATGTTTTTTATATCTATCTTCTTCCATTCAGTGTTGTGCTTTATTTTCAAATTTGTTCATTTTTCTATGTATAACAATATGTATTTTTGTTTGAGTGGTATTTTGTTATATAAAGAAGCAACAATTTATTTTCCGACTCATCTGTTGGTGAAAATTATGGTTTTTTTTGCAGTGTTTAGACTTTACATTGTGAGCATTCATGTAAAAAAAAAGAGTTGTGTGGTTATAACTACAATCTATTTTAGAACATTTTCCCCATTCTTTTACTAATTATTACCATCCATCTATAAGCCTCCCCTGCCATAATGTTTAATCAGTTACTATATCTATAGATTTACCCATCGTGAATTTTATATAAAGAAAAATAAAACACAGGAAAGCCTAAATCCAAAAAGAAAGCTGAAAATAATAAACAATTTTAAATGGATCAAAAGGGAGAACAAATTACAAAGTGTAAATTTTTAACCTAATTACTTCTGCCTCGATCCTCTTCACAATGCATTCTGTCTGATAGCAAGGCTATCACATTCCTGATCAGTGGTCATAGGGCATTCTTTGGAGGCTTGTTCCATGTGGGGACTCCACAAATGGGTTTGGGGCTTTCTCTGTCATAAATAATCATCTGCAAACTGTATGCTCAGAATTTAAGCTCACAATCCAAGTTTCCTTGGATTTTACTATCCTTGGATCATATAGAGTAGGTAACTCCCTTATGGGAACCACTTGTGTGGACTTAGCTGGCATCTCACTTAGATGGCTACTTCTTTTAAAACAAGCGTTTATGACCCAGATTTTATCACTTTGTTAGAGCATCCACATTTTCAATGATCTGAAATAAGTTAATATAGAGGAATATTATAAATCATTCTTATGGGGCATATGGTAAATCTATTGGTGGTATCAATGTGGTCAATGGTATATAATTTTAAATATTGTTAAGAAAATGAAAGTACCCAGGTAGATGAAAGACAGTTCTTTGACTAATAAATGGATGGTTAACTTGAACAGATTAAAATTGTAAGTGACAGGACACTATTTAAACAATAAGGATCAGAAACAGAACAAATTAATAATGCTCTTTTACTAAGGCAGAACTATGCCTTCTGGATTATGGCATGTTAAATAAAAAGCAAAAGGGGTATGAAAAAAGCAACTGAGTGGTAGTCTTCAGGTGACAATTATTAGCACCCTCAAAGCAAGAAGTGTGAGCAAAGACCATTGGCTTTCAAATCAACAGTCTTGGGATAGTATTTATCTACTTTGGGTTCTTTTAATCTGCTACAGGCGTGTTTATGGTAAACTCCTGTTCTCCTAGTGGAGTTGCTAAATCCTTGTGGTGTAGCCTATGAAGAATGCTGTGCACCTCAAAAGGACAAAGTCTGAAGTCCTCAATATCTGTAGCATATGACTTGGGTCACCCAGGGGTAGATAGAAACTTGTTCAAAAGTGTCTGATTAGGAACATAATACAGGGTATATTCTATCATTAGGGATCTATATAAGCAATGTTAATGACCCTCAACGTGTATTCACCAACAGAAATGGAATCACCTTCTCTAAAACAGACATCCCACCACCAGCAGCTACCTCTGTACTTGAATTTCTACTAAGTTCACTGAGATTCGAGATTCCTGGTAAGGGAGTCTGTTGATTTGAGGTAAGCAGGCAACAATGCTGTATATGGCATGAACTGATTGGTCTTCTCCCTCTCCCCACAACAAAAGAACTGACCACAGCTAAGTGAGATGTCCTCCAATTAAATGGTTTTTTAAATGTGCAAATAAGGGGTGATATGTGGATCATAAGCATTAAATGGCAGGTACACCATCTAATTGTTTGGAAGACAAGATTAGAAGATTACATGACCTAAGAACGAATGCCTGCATTTGTCTTGATTTTTATCTCTATAGTAGGACTCTCATACAATATTTATCCTTCTTTATAAATAACTCCACACAGCTCCATGGTTTCCAAGCCCATCCATCACCATGAGGTGCTTCATGGTCAGAATTTTAGGGGTGCATAAAGTATAATGAACTGTTAAAAGGACAAACAAATCTGTCTTGGAAGAAGTATGGCCAGAACGCTCTGTAGAGACAAGGATGACAAGATTTTGTCTTACATACTTTGAGCGTGTTATCAGGAGAGCCCCATCCCTGGGGAATGGCATCTGGCTTGGTAAAGCAAAAAAGAGGAAGACCCTCAAAGGTAAATAGACACAGTGGCTACAACAATGGATTTAAGCATAGGAGTGATGATGAGGATGGTGCAGGACTGGACAGTGTCTTAGTCTGTGTACACAGGGTTGCTGTGGGTTGAAACAGATTCTGTGGCCCCTAACAGCACTGTGTTCCATCATATATATGTACTAGAATTCCTTTGTCTAATCTTCTACTGGTGGGCTTTTAGACCGTTTCCAACATCTGACAAGCATGATCTGTGATTTGATGAATATGGGAGAGCATATTCTGTTCCTATTGTACTCCTGGGTTATATAGAGTTTCTATTTCCAGTTTGTGTCAGGTATCGCCATATAGTGATATAGTGATAAGTCCACAAGGCTTGCATGTGTTGACACGCTTATCAGCAGTATATCTGAGTCCCAATCTCTCTGCACCCTCTCCAGCACTTGTGCTTTTCTATTTTTGTATTTGTTTGCATGTTCATTTTTAATTGGATTGTCATTGTAGGTGTATCTCATCACTGTGTTGATTTACACCTCCCTGATGATTAGTGGGCATAAATATTCTTTCATGAGTTTGTTAGGCATTTGAATGTCACTTTTGGTGAACTCCTTGTTCATGTCCTTAAAAGGTGTTTTTTTTAACAAGCAAGACATTTGAATGAAAAATATAGAGGAGAAAGCTCAGCTTAGAGATTAATATACAAGATTAATAAAAATATTTTCTAGAAATGAGCCGCGAATTCTGGCACTTAGATTTCTAGCTACAGAAGCAAAGAAAGAGAACAATCAGGTAAGTGAATCATACCTGCTTGAACACCTATTACTGAAACTATCATCTGAGGAGTGTTTTCCTATGGTCAGTATTGGAAAGAAAAGAAAAGGTCATTCAGATGCTTGGACTCTCTCTTCCTGATCTCATGCAGTGTGTTAGTCACAGTAGATTACAGAAACAAATTCATGAACACATACATGTATATAAGGCAGAGGTTTATATACAAGAGGAATGGAACATTGAGAAAGCATCCAAACCCAGTTCAGTCCAAGTCCCTAAGTGCAATATTATTAGCCCATGTATCTGATACAAATCCATTAGCCCTCTTCAGACTCACAAAGCACATGCAACAATGCCAGAACAACCGCAAGCCAGTGGGTGCAGAGTCTTATGTATTCAGTGGTGGTAAAACTTCTCAGCACTGACAGGGGTCTCTCTGGGGCTTCCCGAGTATCTCAGCACCGGGAAGAGTCTCCATGTGGCTTTTCCAGCTTCAGAGGTCTGGTTCCATCAGGGTAAGTCCATGTGGCTTCTTCTCCGGGATGTCTCACAGGAAGTCAGCTTTGTGTCTTGTCAGTAGAGCATCTCCAATAGACTAAGTCTTGAGTCTCTCAGCTCCAAGGGGAAAATTCCACAAGATTTCCCAGAATTCTTGGGGGAAAGCCATGTCCACACAGAGGTCTCATAGGCTATCTCCAGATTGACAGGTTAGACTCCAGCCCCATGCTCCCAATCCTGAAATTGACATGGTTAGTGACTGCCACACAGCCCATGACACAGTTGGCCTTGACAAATTCTGTTCTACATTTTTGTTCATGGGGGAATAAGCCAACAGGACATCCTGCCTTCCGGAAGCTAGTTAATGATTCACTTGGGACTAGAAGCCAAAACAAGAAGATGTGTAAAAAGGGGACATTGGACAGAGTAATGCTTATTTCTCCATTAATCCATACTAAGACAATGATATCTGTATGTGCAAATTCCATCACTAACCTACAAGAACCATTACCTGGTTCCATTTGTGGAGAATGCTACAAAATCAGTCCTCCCATTAACCCCCTGCAACAACCCTGTGTAGTTGCTAGGTGCCCTTGAGTCAGATTCGACTCACAGGGACCCCACACAAGTAAAACAGAACAAAACACTACCCAGTCCTGTGCCATCGTCACCGCTGTTCTTATGTCTGAGCCCCATCGACACAGCCACTGTGTTGCTCTATCTTCTTAAAGATCTCCCTCATTGTCACTACCACTCTACTTCACAAAGCAGGAGCTCCTTTTCCAGGCACTGCTCTCTCCTGTTTGAAATATGTCAGGTGAAGTCTCGCCATCCTGACTTCTAAGGAGCTTTCTGGCTATACTTCTTCCAAGACAGATTTCTTTGTTCTTTTGTGAGTCTGTGGTACAGCCATTTTGTCATTAACACCAACATTCAAACACATCAATTCTCCTTCAGTCTTCCTTATTCAATATGAAATCTTCACTTGCATACAAGGAGGTCCTACTTGGGAATACTAAGGCTTGAGAAAGGCACATCTTAGTTCTCAAAGTAACATCCTCTTTTTTGCTGCCGCTTTTTCACAAGTAAACATCTTTCTAGAATTCTTTTGTTTCAACCAAGATGCACCAGTAGAATTCACTAGTATCTACATTTCACAACTGAGAACACAATGTTATAGGTAAGCCTCTGGTGCCAACATGGCCAAAGACGTTAGGTAGGTCTGTTGTGACGACATGGCCAATGAACACACGCGATCAATTGAAGGGCAGAGATAGAAAAGGCTTGGTGAGCCCTGCCCTTGCTCTCTTGCTTTCGGATCTTCAGAGCAGACAGCTGCCTTGTACATCCTGTGCCTCGATCCCCAAGCAACACTACCCATGGAACACCTAATTGTGGACTGTGTAGCTGTGAGTTGAGGTTCCTTCAAGCCCTACTTTGCCACGTTCCTGGGATATACTTCTCTTGAGCTGGGGACTGTTGGACTCTGTCATCTGACTGACTGTTGGTGACCTGCTCTGCTGTTTGCTGCCTGTGACCAGATAGCTTGAATTGCTCTACAGAGGACTGCTCAGCGGCCCTCAAGTCTTCTAGCTGTCTCACAGTAGTGAGTTGCACCGAGCAATTTGTACTGTTTTATAGATAGTTAACTCCTTCTTTCTTATCTTATATACCATTCTCTCTATATAAATATATAAAGAGAATTACTAGTGTCCTGGTTTTATTTCTCTAAGAGAACCCTGCCCAACACAACAAGCTCAGCAAAGTTAAATAATTTATCCAGTCAGACAGTTGGTGGGTGGAAGAGACAAGATTGGAAAACAATTCTCTTTGATTCTAAAGGCTGTGCTCATTCTTCAGTCCCACAAAAACTTAACCTTCAATTAAGTAAACAAGAATGGAGGAAATGGGCACAAATCTACAAGTATGATCAGAACCGATTCAGTGGGCTTCATTGCTATAAGTCTGTGCTGAGTGCCTGTTTGACTCGTAGCGATAGGAGGTGACAGAGTCAAGCTGCTCCATGGGGTTTTCTAGGCTATAGTCTTTTTTGTTTCATCATTTTACTGGGGGCTCTTACAGCTCTTACCACAATCGATACACACATCTATTGTGTCAATCACATTGTACAGATGTTGCCATCATCATTTTCAAAACATTTTCTGTCTGCTTGAGTCCTTGGTATCAGCTTATCTTTCCATTCCCCCACCCTCCCTCCATCATGAACCTTGGATTTTATAAATTATTTTTTCATGTCTTACATGGACAGAAGTCTCCCTTCACCCACTTTTCTGTTGTCAATCGCCCAAGAGGGGTTATGGTTAGAGCATTGTGATCTGTTCCCCCACCTTTCCCTTACCCTCCTTGTATGGCTGCTCTAAATATTGGTCCTGGAGAGGATATCTGTCCTGGATTTTCTGTGTTTCCCACTCCTATTTGTACCAATGTACATGCTCTGGTCTAGCCAGATTTGTAAGGTGGAATTTGGGTCATGATATTGGAGAGGAGGAAACATTAAAAACCAGAGGAAAGTCATATGTTTGATGGGTGCTATACTGCACCCTTGGTCCCATTGTTTTCTCCTCCAGATTGTTTATCCCTCCTATCTAATCAGACTGGACAAAATATTAATGTGTCCAAAACCAAACCAAGCTCACTGCTATGGAGTCAAAGGTAAAACTGCCCCTGTGATGTTCCAAGCATGTAACTCTTTACAGGAGTCGAAAGCCCTTTCTCCTATTGAAGACCTGGGAGTTTCAAACTGCCAACCTTTTGCAAAACCACCTTGTAACAACTACCCCACCAAGACTCCTTATGAGTATAGATGAATAATAAGCTTTTCTCTGGAGGAGCTGCTGTACAGAGTCAAACTCAGCCTTTTGGTTAGCTGCCAAGCCCCTGGGACTCCTTTTTATGAGTGTTTAGAAGAACAAACCGCACAGAATGGAAGGCCAAATAAGACTGTGTGATGCAACTTACCTAGCAGCAAGTACTCTAAGGATGCCTGTAACTCAAGTTCATTGCTCTTTTATAATATAAGGATAGACCTATACATGTACATATAATAAAATAAAGATGGCACATGCATGAATCTAATCCCTGTCTGGTCAGCTCACAGCAAAATGCTGGTCCAGATTAGCCAGGGCTACCTAACCTACACAAAAAACAGCCCAAATGATAAATGTGCTAGCCTTCTCTTGGAAGCTGCCACTGTCTCCTGAGAGCAGTTCTTATTGGACTGTGTTGCAGTTTCTGTTTCAGAAATCAGAGTTTAAACCATCACAAGAAAATAGCACTTTGTGCTATCAAAGTAGCAAGATTCCCAAGATGGGGAACTGAGGAAGTCGAGTTCTTTTAATCAATATCTTTTAATCCATTAAAATAGATGTCTGATTCAAATTTTTATTTCAAGTCAGATATGGCGACTGAAAATCTGTGCTTTTCTGGCACAGTTTTCACTGAAAACAAAAACATTACTGTTGAAACTGAGTTTGCCAGTTTTTCCCAGGAGAAAAACTAGCAAGTGTCTCCTGAATGATTTGCTTCCACAACGGAGATTCACACCTACAAGATAGCAAGATAAGATGGCAGAACAAGACAGTAAGCACAGCAAAGTTCTAAGCAAAGTAGGTTTCAGTCGTAAAGTAGGTCCCTTCTGAAATGAGGAAGAGCTTGCCTAGAGATATGATATTGAACTTTATCTGGTTTGGGTGGTCTTGACGTGCCTCAGTCCCTCCTGCCTTCCCAATGGCCCTTATTCTTGCACCCTGATTGGTCTTCATTGCAGAGCAATGATTGTTCTTGTCGCCTACCGTTTATGCACCTCATTATCATGTAAGGCAGTTTGGGAAGATCATAACGACATCTACTGACCCTGACACTACCCATTGCTTCAACATCACTCTCTCTGCTCCTCTTCCTGCTTCTTCCTGTTCCATTCTTGCTCCCTCTTTTTCTGCTTCTTCTCTTTCCTATACTTTTTGTGAAAGACACCTACTTTCTGCACTTTACTATTCCCTCATAAAGATCCAAAGAGTGACCCTTCCCTCCATCCAGAGCTACAGCCACACTGCATTCAGGGTTCGATTGCTCTGGGGTGGATTTATCATGCCTGAAAAGAATTACTGCCTTTATAGATTATCCTATTTATACTGGCTCTCCTTTAAGGCTTACAGATTAGAGCCATTAAAGAATAGCAGATAGCATCAACAAGTATTACAAAGAATAGCTCACACAGCCCAAATGCCCTTCTGGGAGTGAGTGAGTTAATTTAACCCTCTTCTCCAACCGCCTGCCATTTAGGGATTGTCGTGTGTTGCAAAGAGGAGCCCTGGCGGCCTCGTGGTTACCCGTAAGACTACTAACAGCTATTGGAAACAACCAGCCAGCTCCGTGGAAGAAAGATGGAACTTTCTACTCCCATAAAGAGCTACAGTCTCGGAAACCCACAGGATCAGTTCTACCCCATCCTCTGGGCTCCCTGAGAGTCAGAATTGACTCAACGACAATGAGTGAGGGGGTGCAAAGAACACAGATTTGCTGGCATTTCCTTCCTTCTCTCCTTTATCTTGGCCAGTTTTTCATGGTGTAAAACTGGGGACTTGACTCTGAAGTTGTGTTTCCAATCTATCAAATAGAGAAAACAACCACTGCCACATGAAGTTGGTTTGAAAATTAAATTATATAAGATAGATAAATGATATATACATGGTGATTAGATGATAGATAGATGGTAGACAGATAGATAGATGATACATAGATACATAGATACATAGATAGATGATAGTTGAAGATAAACAGGTAGACAGACACTAAATAGACCTATTCATATTTGCTGAGCTGACAGTGATGCCATCCCAGAATCTCCAACGAGTAAACCAAAAAAAAAAAAAATGAACAATATGCTCACTGCTGTCAACTCACTTCAACTCCTGAAACCCTGCAGGACAAAGTAGGATCACCTTACAGACTTTCCAAGGCTGTAACTTTTTATGGAAAAAACCGGCGGTGTCTTTCTTCCAGGAACAGCTTGTGGAGTCAAATGTGAACCCTTCTGTGAGGAGCCCGAGGCTCCTGTTGCTGCAGCACCAGCACTCCTTCCAACGAGTAAAAGCTTCCCTAGGTCCCTGCCAAGCCACGTCCTCCACATGTTGGAAACTCATCCAAATTCATTCCTGCATTAGGGAACACGTAAGTGCCCTCCAGAGAATTCAAACACTTAGCAAAACCCTGAGCAATTAAACTTTGGTAGACTACTTTATAAATAGAAAAGGGAAAATAGACGAGAGAGAGGCAGTCATAGAGAGGGAAAGAGAGAAATGAGAGACAAATTTAAGTAGCTCTGGGAAGGGGATGGTTTAAATAGCATAGGAGAGAGGAAAATATGTCTACTCATTATGAACTTCAGTTTGGAAAGAAGTCAAATGTTTTCATTAAAAAGCAAGTATAAAGTTTTCGAGATTTAGTACAGGCATAAGCTTATCAATTAAGGCAATGGAGCCCCCATCCTAGATGCATACAATTGTGTCTTATGTCTCTCAGTTGTCATAAATCTAGTCTGGTCTGATAGCAAGAGGCCAGCAACATAACAACTTTGGGAGCGTCCTGGCTGAAAAAATCCAGTTAGAAAAGCATGTCTCTGATTTGCTACGTATTTATGATTCTTGCCTAACATGGGGGCCCTTAAAGAAGGGTTAATGATTGATTGCCCCACCTCCTGAAAATTCTAACCCCTTGTCAAGAAACCAAGAGTTCTGAAGTACCCAGGCAACCATATCAAGTGGAGGTTGTTTCTTTAAAAAACAAAACCAAAAAACAAATATCTATTAAACATTTAACATATGCAGATACTCTGTGTTAGTCCAGGTAGACTAGAGAAACAAATTCATAGACACTCATGTAAAAGAAAGAGGCTTATATACAAGAGCAATTGAATATTAAGAAAACATCCCAGCCCAGTCTAGATCAAACACATATGTCCGATATCTATAAATACCTCTTCAGATTCACGAAACACATGCAATGATGCTGAATGCAGAATGATCATAGGCCAATGGATGAAAAGTCTTGTGGAAGCATCTCAGTGCTAGTAGGGGTCTCCACATGGCTCCTTCAGCTCCAGGGCTCTTGCATAGCTCCATGTGTCTTTTCCACAGGAAAGTCTCCTGGGAAGTAAGATGTATCCCGCCTCCAAAGATCTATTTATCTCCTTAGCCTCTCCAAATGAGGTCATCAAGCTGCAACCTGATTGACAGGCTAAACTCCACCCCTTCACCCATAAGTCTCAAACTGACAACAGATTATGTAACTACCACACATTCTAACTAGGCAATGTAGAAAAAATAAAGCCTAATAGATTCAATCCCTGCCTTCCAGAGGTTCACAATGTAAGCAGATTCAAATATCTCACTTGTCAATCTTGCACTTATATTGTTTCTTTTTAAATGCCTATGTAGTGAGGGAAATAAAACTATTTTCCTTTACCATAAATCCCTTGAAGATATGTCAAAAGAAAAAAATCCTGATACCTAGGAGATGAGCTCAGAGATTCTGATTAAAAGAGAGGAAGGAGCCTGGTGTGAGTCCTTAAAATCAGCATCTTATTTCTAATCATTTTTCAGGGCGTTCTAGTGTGTGCTCAATACTGAGACTATTCACGTTCCTTTGAATATCATAAATATTTTTGCTTCTTATGTTATCTCCTTCACTGTTGTCACTCCAGTTGCTTCAACATTCTGATGCTAAATAGACCTACTCAGATGATATCATTTCTGTTCTCCAAAATCCTGTCAATTGCAATCTCCACTTCATGAAAAATAATGGGTTATATACTTAACCTACTAAAGCAGGCTATCTCCACTGTGACACAAGTGGTTGTTTACCAATATTGTCATTGGTAAAAGTAGATCACCAGACCTTTAGTTACTGCTTACCTTTCCATTCCTATCCCAGTGCTTAACCATGTGGTAACATGGCCCTAGATACTCCCTCTCTCTTGAATGAGCCCCTCCACTCCTGCTTAACTGATATGCCCAGAGAAACTGGTTTCTTCTTGTTGTTGAGATGAAGCTGCTCTTCATAATAAATAAAAGGTTGAGATAATGCTACTCTTCAACTCACTTGTATGCTTTTATTACTCACTTGTATGTCTTTTATTTATTTACTCCTGGGTTCTTCAGGACCTCTTATGGGCCCACAATGCTGCCGCTTTTTAGTTTGGCTCAAGATCCTCCACACCTTGCCTTCTTTCAGCATGCTTGAACCTCTTCACTCGTTGCCCCTCCACCCTCGCAAGCCTTAGCTTTGCACTCTTGCTCCCACTTCTAGTGGATAGTACCAATTGGATTCAGCTGATGGGCCTTGGACTCCTTCATCTAGCTTTCAGATGCTTTCTCTTGGCTCCATGCATAGCCTTCTCAGACAGGGGGGTCCAAAGCATTGTCATTTACCCATTAGGGAAGGCTACACAGAAAGAAGAGTCTTTATCTTTTATGTTCACCTAGGTATCCAAAGAGTATAGATCAGTGTTGAGCACCTAGTAAGCATGCAACGAATATTTATTGAGTAAATGAATGGATACATGATGATGGATCATTTCCACTTTGTAAAGCAAATCCACTTATGTAGGGGGGAAATGCCTTATTTGCGCTGAAAACTATCTGTCATGCGATGGGTTATTTAACACAGACGTAATAACCAGAACCCTGATTAATACTACATAGCACTTGCATTGGCCTTTGTACTTTTCAAAGCATTATCCCATTTATTATCTCAGTCTATCCTCATAGTAATTTAATTTCTTTATAACAAATGAGCAATGAGGCAGAAAAGTAGTTGGATTTGATCAAAGTCACAGAACTAGATGAGAATAGACCCAGGATTAGAACTGAAGCTTGTCTCCCAGTCTAAGACCATCACCTACCCTGCCCTCCTTTCATGCCGCGTCATCAAAGACATCATGCACCAACCTGCTCACTGTATCTGAAGAGAAGGTGCAGGAGCTTGATGAGTTCTGTTCAGGGAAGAATGGTAAACTGAAATAACAGGTGCCCTTTGAAGTACTCACAAACCAATGCCTGCCAAATCAGAATAAGGGACACAAATTCCCCTAACAGAGAGGCATTAGCAAAAAGATAAAGAAAAGAAGGACAAGAACTGAGGGGAGCAATCCTCTCTGTGGAGTGGGCTCAATTGAGTTCTTTTGCAGAGAATAAGAAGAAATCAAAGTTCCTGTAAACAGTCCTGACAGAGGTACTGAGAAAGGAAGATACAAGAATGAGGGTGGGAAGCCAGCCTGATGTCAAATGGTCAAACTCACGCAGTGTCCCACAAAAACTTTTGGTGGTAGGACTTTAGAGAATGTCGAGGACACTGGTACTTCAAGTGACTTGAGTTGTTTTGGAATTCATAGCACTGCATTCCACATATGAGGAGCATCTGCAGAGAGGTTGTGTGGCTCAAAGACAGGGTCACACGAGTAGAATCCATGAGTGCAGATCCATAACACCAAAGCTCCAAATGTATAGCCAGCGAGTCGATGCTGACTCGTAGTGACTCTGCAGGGTAGGTAGGCTAGAACTGTCCCTGTGAGTTTCCAAGTCTGTAACTCTTTCCAAGAGTAGAGGGCCCTATCTTTCTCCCAAGAAGCAGCCAATGATATTGAACTGCTGACCTTGCAGGTTGCAGCCAAACTCATAGCCACTAAACCACCCAGGTTCCTCACATCCATAATAAAAGCAAGTAAAAATAAAGAATAGAAATAGAAAAGAAGAATAGAGATATAAACCCAGAAACCTTTGTAGCAATGAATTCACAGATATCTTGGAGAGGGATTGGAATCCCCAGTGTTCATGGGAGAGCAATCTTAATTGGAAATCAAGGTGAATCTATCTTAATTGGAATTAAAGGTTAATATGCTCCCAGCTGACACCTGGATTTGCTAGTAAATAATTTCTGCCGAACAAAAAGATAAGGTGAAGTTGAACAAAGAGTACTAGACGCAAAGCAAAAAGAACTTGATTTTAGTCTGTGTGAGATGTTAATAATTGCATCTTCTCAATCTCAGCCTCACTGAATCTAACTTTCTCTTCTCTGCAACAGTGAAAGAGGTGGCCTAGAGTGGAGGGCCTCAGCTCTGGTAGCACTGCCTGCAGAATGTTTGGGGGGTTGTTGTGTTTTTCAAATGTCAATGCATATGTTCTACCACCATCTCTCTCATGTTAATGGCATAAAACAAAATGTATATAAATTATTGAATGGAAAACTGATCTCTGTAAATCTTCACTGAATTCACAATAAAATATTTTTTTTTAATTTTCACTCCTATCCAGAGGGATGAACAGCAGAAACCAGAAGGGAAGGGGTAGAGCAGTCATTGTGAGATTTGGAAATAATAAAAATCTATAATCTATCAAGGCCCCATGAGGGTGGGAGCAGGGAGGGAAAAAAGGAGTAGCTGATTCCAAGGGCTCGATGGAAAGTAAATGTATAGAAAAGAACAATATTTGTACAAATATGTCAGATACAAGTGATATATGGATCATAACAAGAGTTGTAAGAGCCCCAATAAAATGATTTTTTTAACTTTTCAGATAGTAGTGGAGCCCTTGGCTATTGGCACTTCCTAGGTGCCCATCTCACAATGGTCTAATAAAACCTCTGACGAATGGCAAGAAGCCCCCTGGTTAGACTTCTCTGGAGATTTTATAGTCAATGCTGGTAGAGCGTGCCATCTCATCAAATGGGAAATAGGGTTGAGGCCCTTTGTTAATAAGGTACTAGTCAGTGATGCCAAAATAATAATAATAATAATAAGGTACTAGTAATGTCACAACAGTTATCTAACGCTGTGCAACAAATTATCCTGAAACCCTGAATAATAAACATTTATTAGTTCACCCAATTTCAGATACTCCAATATCAGAAACTAGCTGGGTGATCTGGAGTTTTGTTTTTCTTGGCTGCAGTCAATTTTATTGTCAATTGAAACTGAAGTATACACTTCCAAACTTATTCCCATGATTTGGCAAGGACTCGGTTCTTACTGGCTCTTAACTACAGTCTTCAAGTTCCAACCACATGATCCTATTCATAGAGGCAATTCACAACATAAAGGAACCCCCTGGTGACATCATGGCTTACATGTCGGAAGAGCACACCCACCAGTAGCTCGGGGTGGGGGGAGAGGAGGGCAGAGAGATGAGGCTGCCTGCTCCCATAAAGACATATGCTAGGTCTCTGTGAATCGGAATTGGTTAATGGCCGTGGGTTAGATTATTAGCTTCTCTTGATCACTTAAACCAACCCTTTTATAATGAGTGAGGGGGCAACAAGGGTATGAACACACGGACACAAAATAAAAAACTTAAACATTGAACAGAATCAGTTCTGACTCATGGTGTTGCACCACATGGTTTTCTTGGCTGTGATATTTTTTTAAATAATTTTATGGGTATATACTTCACATACCATACAATTTAATTATTTAATCAGGTTAAAAAAGAGTTGTGCAGTCATCACCACAATCAATTTCAGAACATTTTCTTTCCCTACACATTGTTTTTAGCTCCCCATTTCACCTCAGCCTTCTATGTTCTGATCATTAGCCAGCAGGGGTGCAGGGAAAAGTTACTGCCAATGAGTCAATTCAGACTCCAAATGACCGGACAGAACAGGCTAGAACTGCCCCTGTGAGTTTCCAACACCATAGTTCTTTAATAGGAATAGAAAGCCTCGGGTTTTTTTTCTCCCTTAGAGTGGCTGGCGGTCTTGAATTCCTCACCTTTCTGATTGCAGTGCAAAGAGTAACCACTCTGCTCCCAGGTTCCTGCCCCCAGGCAATTATTAATACAGTATTGTGTCTATAGGTTGACCTATCTTGGATTTCATAAATAAGAAGCAGACAAGCAAACAAAGCAACGACGACTAAGCAATACAGAGGAAAACTTCAATCAAAGAGAAGCAGAAAATATTAAAAACTGAAACAATTTTGAAATGGGTTAAGAAGGAATCACATTTAACCAAACTATATCTGCCAAAATGGTCTTTCCAGTGCTCTCTGCTATTGGCAGTTGATCAAAAAGATTTTCTTCTGAAGTGCTGCTAGGTGGGTCAGAACTGCCAACCTTTCCTTTAGAATATGGAAAGACCATGGGTTGATAAGAGAACAGTTGACTATCAAGGAGTCTTGGTAATGTAGTGGATTATGAGTTGGACTGACAAGTAGGTCAGCAGTTCCAAACTACCATCTGTTCCCCAAAGATGTCCAGCCTCAGAAATCCAAAGGAATAATTCTACCCTGTCTTAGAGGATTGCTGTGAGTCAGAATTGACACAATGATGATAAATTTGGTTTCTGTTTTGTTTTGTGGCTTGGTTTGGATTTTTTTTTTAGTGGGGGAGTGTGAATTTGTTTTGTTTGATTTCTTTGTGCTTCATTTAGGGGCTTTAGGTGTGACTAGATTGGAGAAACGCTTACTAACAACCTGAAATATGCAGATGACATAACCTCTGAAAGTGAAGAAGACTTGAAGCACTTGTTGATGAAGATCAAGGATTGCAGCCTTCGGTATGAATTACAATTCAATGGAAACAAGACCAAAGGCTTCACAGATGGACCAAGAAGTAACATCATGATAAATGGAGAAAAGCTTGAAGTTATCAAGGATTTTGTCTTGCTTGGATCTGCAATCAATCTTCATGGAAGCAGTGCACAGAAGTCACTAGGACAATATGCTACAGAAGAGCTCTTTAGAGTATTGAAGAGCAAGGACATGACTTTGAGAATTAAAGTACCCCTGACCCAAGCCACCCAAGGTGTTTTCAGTTGTCTCATATGCATGTGAAAATTGGACATTGAAAGAGGTAGGCAGAACAGCAACAGACCATGAGGAGATGAGAATCACTGAAGTCATCTTGGAGGTTTCTCTCATAGAAGTTAAACCTTGCATTTCACCTAAAGATTATATTCTTTGTAAAATCCTACCGAGGTTAGATAAAGTGGGTGTGTTACAAAGATCTTATTGATTTACTTACATCAGTTACAATCTGCTTTTAACAAATGTCTCTGAGGCAAGCATCTCCCTAATTGATATAGCTGGCAGATGATGCAGACAAAGGAGTTAGAGGGCTTTGAAGTCCATCATTTGTATTTGAATAAAGATTCTGCTTGTGTCTAGCTGTCGGATCTTGAACAAGTTTGCTCCCATCTCTGAGCTTCAATTTTCACATCCAGAAAAGTACTGCCTCTAAAGGTCTCCCTGAGAACGTGATAGAATTCGTAGAGCATTTTGACAGGCATTTTCAAATGTCTGGCTCATCATCATCCCTGAATTAAACACTTACTGAGCACAAATCCAAAACTAATCTGTCAAGGGTCTTCCTTAAAAATCATAATATTAGAAGGTATAACTGAAACACTTTCATGCACTACATAAAATATCTTCCTTAATTCACCATCTCCTTATAGTCAGATCACTTAACAGTTGTGGGAACCAGTTTCCCTGTATATAAAGCCTAAATAGTTAACTATAAAATTCAGAGCAACCCCACAGCTCCAAAGTTGGTTTAAATCAAAGCAACCCTACAGGGTAGTATGTAACTGCTCCCTAAATATTCAGAGAATATTCATATTTAATCTCTCATAAAGTGATGAATGGGTTTGGATGCTAACCTTTCGGTTAGTAGTTCAATACTTAATCCAGTGAAGTTAAATATATTATTCATAGCGAACATAGAAAACTGCCTCAAGACTATAGAGATTAAAGTAACAGCCTAATACAGAGCACTCTAATTTCTGGAGTCTCCCCTTCATTGTTCTGTTAAACAATGATGCTATGATCTGTTCCAACTGCCACCTAATTGTGAAGGAGCATGTATGTTTTCAGGTGAATGCCTGCCATCTTTGCCAGAATATCTGATACTCTGCGAGGAAGAAATAACAGAGTTGTAGCTTTTTGACTGACTTTTGAATGTTGTTCTCTTGCCGAGAGAGAGAGAGAGAGAGAGAGAGAGAGAGAGAGATTCTATAAAACTCCTATTCTACCTTGCAGACTTGCCATTGTAGCAAGATAGTATCAGAAAAGTCTTGTAGGCATGTATTCCTGAGCCCTAACTGAACTAGTTCCCACATTTTCATGATGGATTTCTATACTATAAGGAATTCAGTAAGAAGGAACAGTTAAGAAATACAAATAAGTCAAACAAAGCATATACTTCCATTGAGTGGACTTCAATTTCTCCACTTCTCTGTCATTTTGTTGTATCATGGTGTCTTGCATGTTGCTTTGATGCAGGAGGCTATGTCACTCCCTGTGAGACATTCCTGAGCAGAAGCCACGTGGACCTACCCTGATGCAGCCCTAGGAGCTGGAAAAGCCACATGGAGACCCTGCCAGTGCTGAGAAGCTTACCACTGGATCCATAAGGCTTCTCATCTACTGGACTGTGATCTTCCTTCATTGAACACCATTACATGTGATTGCATAACTGCGTCATTTCATGAGCCAGAAGAGGACTTTATAGGTAGTATTGGACATTTTGGCCAATATTGAACTTATGAATTTGATCTGGACTGGGATGTGATGTTTTCTTAAGGTGCAATTACTCTTTATATAAAAATTTCTTATATACATATGTGCATCTCTGGATTTGTTCCTCCAGTTTACCCAAACTAACACACTTATTTAATCTGTATACTGAGGAATTACTTGAGAAGCTTAAATATATAGAGAAGAGCCAGCATCAGATTTGAGAAAGGCTCATTAACAACTTGCAACATGCAGATAACACAACCTTGATTGTTGAAAGAGAGGTGGAATTGAAGCACTTGCTAATGAAAATCAAAGACTGCAGCTTTAAATATGCATTACATTTAAACATGAAGAAAACAAAAATACAACTGGAGCAAAAATGGGGGAAAAAAGTACGTTTTCTAGGAACTCATTTTGCTTGTATCCATAAACAACATTCGTGGAGGCAGCAGTCAAGAAATCACATGATGTACTGCAAATCTGCTGCACAAAGCAGCAGTACAGTGTTAAAGAGCAAAGATATTACTACAAGGACTCAGAGGTGCCTGACACTGGCGATGACATCTTCAATTAATTGCCTCATAGGCCTTCAAAAGCTGAACAATGAAGAAGGAAAACGGAAAAAGGAATTGATGCTTTTGAATTATGGTGCTGGTAGAGAATGCTGAACAATAGTATGGACTGGCAGAAGAACAAAGAAATCTGTCTTGGAGGAAGCACAGCTGGCATGCTTCCCAGAAGTGAGGATGGTGAGACTTTGTGCCATGTGCTTTGGACCAGCTATCAGGGGGCCCATTCTCAAGGGACGCACATCATGCTTACTAAAGTGTAGGGTCAACAAAAATGAGGAAGACCCTCAAAGAGATGAATTGACACAGTGAGTAGCTTTT